>BQNB010087703.1:0-27852 GCA_026074375.1 Tanacetum coccineum | reverse complement strand
CGGACAACTCAAGCCTCTTGAAGATAACTATACCACACACGACCTCGAATTAGGAGCAGTAGTGTTCGATCTTAAAATTTAGAGAAACTATTTGTATGGCACAAAATGTACTGTGTTCACTGATCATAAAAGTCTTCAGCATATCCTTGATCAGAAAGAGTTGAACATGAGACAACGTCATTGGTTAAAATTGCTCGCAGATTACGATGTTGTATATAAAGGAAATAGTCTTACGGCATGGAGTGCCGATATCCATCATATCGGATCGTGACAGTCATTTTACATCCAGATTCTGGCAGTCAATGCAGGATGCTTTGGGCACTCAATTAGACATGAGTACAGTATATCATCCCGAGACTGATGGACAAAGTGAAAGAACCATCCAAACACTTGAAGACATGCTTCGAGCCTGTGTCATAGATTTTGGAAAAGGATGAGAGAGACACTTACCACTGGTAGAATTTTCTTACAATAACAGTTACCATGCCAGTATTAAGGCAGTACCATTCGAGGCACTTTATGGTAGAAAGTGTCGATCACCTATCTGCTGGGCCGAAGTTGGAGATGTCTAACTCACGGGACCAGAGATAATCCATGAAACCACCAAAAAGATAGTACAAATCTGACAACGCTTGTAAGCTGTAAGAGATCGGCAAAGGAGTTATGCCAATGTAAGGCGAAAGCCTTTGGAATTCCAAGTTGGAGATCGTGTTATGTTGAAAGTTTCACTTCGAAAATGTGTCATCCGATTCGAAAAGCGAGGAAAGCTTAACCCCCGGTACATTGGACCATTTAAGATCCTTAAAAGGGTCGGCCCAATGGCATACAAACTTGAGCTTCCTGAAGAACTTAGTAATGTCTACAGTACTTTCCACGTTTCTAATCTAAAGAAATGCCTATCTGACGAATCCCTCGTCATTCCAATGAAAGAGCTTCGGCTCGATGACAAACTTAACTTTGTGGAAGAACCAATAGAAATTATGGATCAAAAAGTCAAGCAACTAAGATAAAGTCGCATCCCTATAGTCAAAGTAAGATGGAACTCTAAAAGAAGACCAGAATTTACATGGGAACGCGAAGATCAAATTCGTGCCAAATATCCACATCTATTTTCAAACATCACTCCAACATCCAACTAAATCTCGGGACGAGATTTCTTTAAGGTTGGGAGACTATAACAACCCACAATTTTCATCTATGTAATTATTCATCTATTAAATTAGATGCAATTTTCAGCATTGTAATTCCCATCTATTAAATTAGATGCAACCATTTTCATGAAAATATTTTTGCTTTATTCCATCCATAATGTAACGTAACTTATATTACAAAAGTAAACGAGCTCACGCAACCTACCAATGCCAATTTCATCAACGTTTATAGCAAGTAAACGTTATAATATGTCAAGCAATATGTTTTAAACTTCATTTTACCATAGGTTATCTATTTAACGTACCATCCATAACGTTTAATATAAAACAGACTTTATATGTTAAACGTTTATATCAAAACCCCGATTACATGTAGTGTTTGCATACAAAACTAATGTACAAACATATGAGGCATGTGTACAAGTTATCAATGCATAATATTCGAATATAATTCCCTCCTAAACCTTAATACAGCTCCTTTAAGCTCAAAGTACAAGCCAATTAAGCATAAGATTCAAATGAGCCATTTTCCCTCTAATTTCTAAGGTATTTTATACCACCTTTATAGCATGAATTACAACACTCCAATGCATAACATATAAACTAGTTATTAACTAAGTTCTAACCCTAGCTCGTCCTAACCCTAACCCGAACACCCTAAACAACTCGACACCAATTAAACTAGTTTGAACCAAGTTCTAACCAAGCAACCACCCTCCACCATGATGCACCACCTTGCCTAGCACCTTGTCACCACCTTTCTAGCCTCCTTCACCTACTTGTCACCTCCTTGTCATCAACTTGCACCTTGTTCCCCAAGAAAACCCTACTCGTCATCTACATGTATAACCGAACCCCTCTCCACCTCTCAACACCTCTCCAAGCTAGTTTTAGCTTCTAATAGTTATACCTAGAAAACCCTTGGCCACCACTCCACTCAACTTGGCCACCACTCCACACAACTTGGCCACCACTTCTTCCTTTACCCTATATATACATGCATACATGCACACATTCTTAATTCACCATCCAAACTCAAAACTACCTTAAAACTATGCTCTAGCCATGTCCTAGAAGAGAAGTAAGGAAGATTAAGCTAAGTAGAAGCCATAGAAGAAAAGAAAAGAGGTCCTTGATTCATCTCCTAAAGATTTCGGATCATACTCACCCATTTCGACCCATTTCACCATCTTTGATCCATTTCGTGTACTAGTAAGCTTTTCTACTCGTTCAATAAGCTCTTGTTATGTTTAAGATCATGTATACACTTTGTTTTAATCATTTGATCAAACAAAACCATGTTGAAAACTCCTAAACCCTAAGCAACACGCTTGGTTTTCCTAAACCAAACGCGCCTTTAAAAACCCTAAAACCCTTTTCGTAAACCCTAATAAGCTAAAAGCCATAAGCTGATTTTATAAGCTATTATAATAAGCTAACTTATCACTTTTATAATCATTAAAACTAATCCTAAAAACCCTAACCCATCAGGTTATTGTACTTTTCTTAAAACTTATAAACTACAGGTCTGAAAAATGTAATTATCCTTAACTTAAACCATCAATGGGCATGTTTTTGCCATCATAAAAATTAGGGGTTGGAATTTATATAATGTTTATCTATAATGGGTTAAATTTGTAAAATATATATATACCAAGGGTATATATTTGTTATTTTTGTTTCCAAGGGTATAATAAAACGACACTGTTATCTTTATCAATATCGATCGAAACATTATAAATCAATTATGTTATATATTTAACATAATTTATCATCCACTAGTTTTTAAGAAACTTAAAAAGATAAAATCTTATCTTTTAAACTATAACGTATCACGTTACTAGGGAATTTCATGTGAGGGGATTTCATTTGGGTAGACGTTTTGACGAGTTGCTGGATTTACAATTTAATGTGTCCTAGCTCCTAACATCGTTTTACTAACATGACCTATGGATTTATGATAGCATGAACGTGATACGATGATTTCTAATGTTAATTGAACCAAATTAATATTGTCGTTAAACTTTATGAAATAAAGCTTTGAAAATTTTAACAATCGACTAGTCTCTGACTTATTATACCAGTTGCTGTGACAAGTTGTTTACTTCTTGGAGTCAGTTTTGACATCAATCAATACTACCTTATCCATGGTGCGTTCATTGGACCACCTTTATATGTTTTTCTATACCCGTGGGGGATACTTGCTATAAACTATGAATAAAGTATTTTTCCAAACTGTATTTGGCGCTGATATATTATTGCCTAAGTTTACCTTTCTGCCAATTCTTATATCATGTACCATTTATCACTTGCGTGTGAACGCGAATATTGTGGTTAGATCTTCGTATTTGACGTTATCCTGTTTATATTTACCAGTACCTTAGGTTTTCAATGCTCTATATTTAAAAGAATAATGGGTAACTTGCAAGTTACTTTCTTCTAAAAGGACATTTGTCCTCAATAACTGTATGTAGGTGATTTCTTTGTTAACGTGTGGGTGTCAGGAGCTTTAGTGCTAATTAATTATTATTTTCCATGATAATTGTAGTTGTATAATTATTACCACTTATGATGACTTGTATTCAACTTATTACATTTCAAAACACTTGGTGAATTCAATCAACCTTTTGGTTGGAACCTTTTTAGCATGTTTTTATCTCAGGTAATTGATCGTAAAACTATGAATAGAGTGGCTTTGGGAACTTGAGGAAATCCAAAACTTGTTATCCGTTCAACCTTTATGTTTTTCTATGTATTTTGTGACTCCTTTGTAAAAAACTCTGTATATGATTTGAATGATAACTAATTTTGACCTAAAGTCTCTTTTGAGTTCATTTTTATTTGTTTATGATTGTTTGGATTCATGAAGTAATACCCCAAAATTATTAAGCTTTCCGCTGCCATTTGTCAACATATAGGGTGGTACAAAACGCCATCCGATGATATGATCATTTTTGGGGTTAAGCTGGGTACTACTGCCGTTTATCGCGGAACTTTTCTAATGATTGCTATAATACCCTTACTTTAATTGACTCAGAAATACAGAAGTATTGAGTGGGGCGCGAAGCAAGAAAAGGCTTTCCAGACTTTAAAGATAATTTGTGTAATGCTCTAATACTGTCGTTGCCTGATGGAATTGTAGATTTAGTAGTCTACTGTGATGCGTCAAATCAAGGATTAGGTTGTGTACTCATGCAGAGAGGCAAGGTAATCGCCTATGCATCATGACAATTGAAGATCCATGAGAAGAATTATACAACACACGACCTAGAGTTGGGAGCAGTAGTGTTTGCTCTTAAGACTTGGAGGCATTACTTTTACGGAACAAAGAGTGTCATTTATACAGATCATAAGAGTCTTCAACACATATTCTATCAGAAGGAGTTAAATATGCGTCAAAGGATGTGGATTGAGTTATTAGACTATAAGTGTGAGATTTGATGCTCTAACGCGGCGTCATAGGACTTCTACACAATAAGTTTACTAAATCACATAGCAGTGTACCTAATCATTGTAGTGTAGTAAAGGCAAGACGAGGTTGGTTTATCGTTCACTCCGGAAATAGGTTTGGAAACGGCTTGATCAACGTCTAACAGAAATTATAGGGGTTGAGGGAAGATTCCTTTTTGTATTTTTTTATTTTTATAGAAAGCAAAGTAATCTATATATATTGAGAGGAGTTAGAGAGTGGTTGGTTTTGGACTATTTAAACTAAATATTTTTTCTTAATCACTGTGATAACAATAAGAATAAAAAGACTGCGTTTATTATATCATGTATTACTCCTAGATTGCTTCTCCTAGTGTTGTTGCCTTTGTCACCTTGTGATATCTATGTATACTATTACCTAAAGCATGATAAGAATAATCAGAATCTCGCCGTCTCTATTGTATGCCGCTAGTGCAACACATATGCAAGGTTGTATGATCGCATTACACGGCCCCTAGGAGTTTACGAAGTGCATGTGAAATAAATTAAAAGTGGATCAACCATATTATGGGGCATGGTAGGTATGAAGACTGTTACCTGACGTTACTACTTTTACAAAATCACGTTCACCTAGACATATAAAAGCGATACGACAAAAGTAGTTTTCTAAGAACCTAGCGTGCTATCCATCACAAGTAAGGCATCACCACTAAGATTACATTTAGGTTTCATACAATCATAAATAAACACAATAATAGGTTTTAGCCCATAACGTGTTAAAGATAAAGCAAGAACAATAAATCAAACAACACATAGACATATTAAATGATTAAGTAAACCTTACTTGATTAAAACATAAATTGGAAGAAGTACAATAGGGTTTTTAGGCCCTAAATTCGTCTCTTACAGCTGCTGAATGAACTAGGGTTCGTACCCTCTTTTTATTCTAAAGTTACACACTCAAAACCCTAAATTCGGGTTTGTATATATAGGAAAAATGACGCGACGGCGTCGCGTTTTAATCGTGACGCCGTTATAAGAAGAATCTTCTAGATCTACGTTTGAGTCGGTGCGGGCTGACGCCGTCGTGAATGATGTGACGCCGGCACTTGATGAGTTGTGACGGCGTCTTGTATAGCTTGTGACGCCGTCTCCAGGCTCTGTGAGCACAAATCTTCAAGAGTCTTGGTGTTGGTTCGTAGTCTCGTCCGTTTCTTCTCCAAATGAGCCCAAGTAACGTGTAATTCATCCAAATGTCTTCCAAATGAGAAATACCTGAAAAGGAATGATTAAGTACCTATTTTGGGCATAAACACATGATTTTGGGGGTTTAACGACCCTGAAAAAGTGTATAAAATGACACCTTATCAAATACCCCTACACTTGGGATTTACTTGTCCTCAAGCAAATGGGTTTTTCTATCTAGACAACAACAATATGAGGAGTCATTTTACCTACTCTTTAAACATATTCTACAACACAACCTTCTAGACCTTGTAATTAAAAGCACGGAAAGTATATACTAGCACCTCACGTAAGTGTTTGGGATTCTCTCTTTCACTCGGGTGTATAATCAATTATAACATATGGGGAAACGGAAAATCACACTCATTACCTGTTATAGCATATAAATTATCATAGGCTTGGTAAAGGATCAAACCTCCATTGCTAGGTGCAAGTATTATTCATTACTATCTAAGAGGTCTTTTAAAGGGTTGTGGGGCGTAGGTGTAAGATAACATATAATGGAAATGGAAATGAATGGGATACATTTGGGTGGTGACTTTAGGTGAATTTGAAGTGGAAGGGTTATCTAATTATTTTCACGAATACACGTTGGTTTGGTTGCTAAGCCAAGACTCGAACGAAGATATACAAACTCTACACAACTCTACATCAATCTCTTTCTTTTTCTTTTCTCATTTTTTTGAATAACATAATACAACATGGGGGTTTATAAAATGTACCCCTACACTTGAGCTTTTACATGCTCGATATTTACAATCTAACTAATGACCCGAATTAAGGGGGATCAAAATAACATGGATATCATTTGACAAACATATGGGGGTATTGACTTAACTTTTCTTTCTAATTCTTCCCGCCGAAATAATTAATACATAAATACAATCGTCCCAAAAATGTATATACAAAGGATAATGGCTTCTTAGCTGCCTACCGTGTGTTTTTATTTGTACTCAATAAATTATCTTGGGCTAAAACACAATATTGTACTAAAGGTGTAGTACATATAAGGTTAGGGATAAGGCTTTTTGGGTCTACGATTGGTTTTAAGGGTGACAATGCTTCTTCAATTTAATAGTCCGGCTTAACTAGAAATTTACAAGAACCGTGAAAATGATAGGCTCGAAGGTTGTACTAGGGGTATCCTGCACTAAAAATGAGTGCATAGCAAGGGTGTGGGGATAGTTATATGATCTTTGTGGACCATAATTCACAATTACAGGTTTAAAAAACATGGGGTTATTCCTAATGCCTCTTATCAGCAAATTAATAATTACTATGCCGGTCTCGGGATGAATCACAAAAACAGTTCTAAATTTAATATTGTTACCGATACAATTATAATAATATAAAGATAACAGATACCAATTTTTTCGTTTAAAAGGAGACTAATACACGCATCCACATTCGTAACGATGGAATATACACACATGATTGCTCACTCCTTAACTCGAACAAGCTAAAAGTGTAATATCTAAGGGCGAACCTCACATTGTGGGGGTGGAATTTTGAGGGTTTTTATGCTAGTCATATTGATTCCTATCTATGGGACGCTAGTAATACTTGGTTTTCATTGGTGTGTGTCGTAAAAAAAATTAAATTTTGGTAAAAATATAAAAATCTACATTTTATGCCTATGTTTGATAATTACCTCTTTTTAAGGACAAGCGAATGACAAATGACAAGAATAGTTTTCTAAGGCTTATTTTCCCCCTACACTTTAGTTGAACATTGTCCCCAATGTTCTCTAGAAGTACGTTTTTAAAACAGATAAAAGGGAAAAGAAACACAAGGAAAATAACTAGTACTCCTGCGTTTACCTCTATAATGCAGAAGAAAATGTGATAACTGGTTTAATTCGTCTCGAAGAGAATCATCAATGAAACTTCCCTAAGAACTTCCAATCCTTTTCTCCTCTTCAATAATTTGTAATCAAAGACAAAGACAACTATACCAAGCATAAAATGTGCGTTTTACCAATATACAATGTGAATTTAGGGTTTGACTCGATAGATAGGATGAAAGAATTGTTAAGCTCGTGGTTTTATGCAGGTTTATAAAAGAATATTACATATTTCAAATGTTGTGCAAGTTTTATTTTCAAAAATAATTAAAAACTTTTGGTTTTCTAGACCTGGGCGTTTGACGCCGTCAGGGTTGGTGTGACCCCGTCACAGGTGTCATGGTGACGGCGTCGCGTGTTAATCGTGACGCCGTCTCCACAGTCTGTGAAAACAAAAATTTTGTTTTTAATGAAAAATTTCCTGCACTTGATTCCATAAGTTAATTCCTGTACAAATAGTTGCATAAAACCTGAGATGTCACAGTTCAATCATATGACGCGAATTAATCTAAACAATTTATTTAACATGTTTGAATTTTGGCTCAAAAGCCGGATAAATTCCCCTACACTTATTGTTTGCAAAATACCTTTGATTGAAATTAAGACGAGGTTAAAAACAATGCAAAGCATAATTACAAGATAGTTCAAACATAAGAATACAAACTATGAAGAATAAAACACACATGACACTCCTAATTGCGGGAAAAGTAAATTGGGTTACCTCCCAAGAAGCGCTTTTCTTTATTAACGAGTCTTGTAGCTAGACTCAAAGTCACACGTTCTTACGTAACTTATCCTTTGTGTCTCTTGGCCTCTTTTTCTAATTTCATTAGGTTCCGAATTTCCTTGCTAATACTTTCGTCTTCCCTGTATTCGGGTCCTAAGGTTTATAATTAGTCAAAATAAAAAATAAAACTAAATAAATAAAAACGATACATTACCAATTAAAAAAAATAGAGTTAAAGAATCTAATAACAAGGACTATCTGAGTAATATGTTTTCCCACGGTCGTCGTTACTCTCAAGGACAATGGGTGGTATGGAATCGGTATTTTTGTCTTTAAATTCTATTTGGCTAAACGTTTCCATCCTACGAGGCATTTTGAATGTGATTTTCTCATCATCTTTTTTGAAAGTAACCGTTCACTTTTCTTGATTATAAACGAGGCCAGTATTCTATGTAAATGTTTTTCCAAACACTACTTCTCCAAAGTGGTGGTCGATAATGCTAGTGGTGTCCTCTAAAATCATGAAATTACATTCATATGTGAAATTTCCTATGAAAACCTTTAGACCCTTGACTCTCCCTACAAAGTTGCTTTTCTTACTAGGGTTGGATGGTTTCTGTCTCGACTTCAGTCCTTTACTCATAACCATATCGTAATGTTGCTTGGACATAACATTGATTGGTGATTCTAAATCAATGTAAGCTTGTCTTTTAAGGAAGTGACTATTTTGCAAGAAATCTTAACGTTGTTTAAATTTCCGGTTCTTATCTTTGTCTTTACCCAAGATGGTTTGGGGTATTTCAAAAGCCACTCATGATATTCTAACTCCTCCATGGTAGGGAAGGTATCAAAATATTCAATTTTGTTTGACCTGTCAAATGAGTTAATGATCTTGCTATCCACTGCCATACTTTATGTTTTTCTTTTTCCTTAGGGTCACGTAACTCCTTATTAGGGGTGGGAACAAGATGGATTCGATTCTCCATAGTTGGAAGATTTGAATACGTCAATGGAAGTTACGAACTAAACACACAAGAAGGATGACTATATGGAAAGCTATGTGTGGATATTAAATTCGTACTTGAAAGGGATGCAAAGAAAGTAAATACTAAGCTAAACTATGATCAAAACCTAACTATTCCCCAGGTGGCGACACCAAAAACTTGACGTGCGGTCATCGTAGGACTTCTACACAAGAAGTTTTACAACTCCCTAGGCAGTGCACATAATCGGTGTTGAAGTGTTGACTAGTTATAGGCAAAAGACTCGGGGTTTGTTTATCGTTCATAGGGATAGGTTGGGAAGGCTTGATCACGGTCTAACAGAATTCTAAGGGTTGAGGGAAGATTCTTTTTGTATTTTTTTATTTTTATTGAAAGCAAGTAAATCATATAATTGAGAGAGCGGTTGGTTTTGACTATTTAAACTAAATATATTTCTAAACTACTGGTGATAACAATAAGATAAAAGACTGTGGTTTATTTAATAATGTTTTCTCCCTTATATGCTTCTCCTGTGTTGTTGCCTTGTCACACTTGTGATGATCTATGTAACTATTTCCTAAAGCATGAACGAATTACACAACCCGCCATCTACTTAGTATGCCGCTAGTGCAACGCACATGCAAGGTAGTATAAAGACTATTACACGGCCCCTATGAGTTTACTGAGTGCATGTGAAATACATTAAAAGTGGATCAACCATATTAGGGGGCAAGGTAGTAAGAAGACTGTTACCCGATGGTATCCTTTCTACACAATCACGTTTCCTTATACCTATCAACAGCGGATATATGACAAAAGCTAGTGTTTCTAATACATAACGTGCACATTCCATCACAGAAGCAACACACTAAGATCTACATTTCTAGGTTTTATAACAATCTTAAATAAAATAATATAGGTTTAGTCAAGCATATGGTAAGATAAAGCTAAAGAACAATAAATTCAAGCAACACATAGACATATTTGAATGATTAAGTAAACTTTAATTGATTATAAATACATGATTTAGAAGAAGTACATTAGGGCTTTTTAGGCCCAAACTCGTTCCCCTACAGCTGCTAAACGAAATCTAGGGTTTCATACCCTCTTTGTATTCTAAGTTTCACACTTAAAACCCTAAATTCGGGTTTGTATATATAGGAAAAATGACGCGATGACGTCATGTTTTAATCGTGACGCCGTCATAAGAAGAATCTTCTAGATCTGTGTTTGAGTCAGTACGGGCTGACGCCGTCATGAATGATGTGATGTCATCACTTGATGAGTTGTGACGGCGTCGTGTATAGCTTGTGACGCCGTCTCCAGGCTCTGTGAGCACAAATCTTCAAGAGTCTTGGTGTTGGTTCGTAGTCTCTTCCGTTTCTTCTTCAAATGAGCCCAAGTCACGCGTAATTCATCCAAATGTCTTCCAAATGAGAAATACCTAAAAAGGAATGATTAAGTAGCTATTTTAGGCATAAACACACGATTTTGGGGGTTAAACGACCCCGAAAAAGAATATAAAATGACACCTCATCAGATTCGCTATCATCAAGGTAAGGCTAATGTAGTAGATGATGCCTTAAGTAGAAAAGAGCGAGTAAAACCTAGACGTGTATGAGAAATGGCTATGACCATTCAGTCCGGAGTTAAAAAAATGATACTGATAGCCTAGAGTGAGGCGTTCAAGGAAAAGAACACACCAACAGAATGATTACACGGACTAGAACAACAAATGGAAAGGAAAGAAGATGAGAGCTTGTACTTTATGGACCGTATATAGGTTTCGTTAGTGGGAGATGTAAGAACCATAATCATGGGTGAAGTTTATAAGACTAGGTACTCTGTACATCCAGGAGCGGATAAGATGTACCATGATCTTTGAGATATGTATGTTGGGTCAGGGTTAATTTTCCTTATGAAGAGGAATATCGCTACGTATGTTAGCAAATGTTTAACTTGTTTGAAAGTCAAGGCTGAGCATCAAAGGGCTTCGAGGTTATTGAAACAACTAGAGATACCCAAGTGGAAATGGGATAATATCACCATGGATTTTATTACGAAGTTACCTAGGTCAAAGAGTAGGCATGATACAATATAGGTAATAGTCGATAGAATAACCAGTAGCTAATTTTCTAGCAACGCGTGTTTTGAGGATTTACAGTTTATGGAGAACGTTTGGCAGGTTGTGCTGATAAGATCGTCGCAGGCATGGAGTGGCTATGTCCGATTATTTAGATCGAGATGGACGGTTTACAACACGTTTCTAGCAAACATTATAGAAATCTTTAGTTGACGCGATTGGATATGAGTACGACTTATCATCCTCAGACGGATGGACAAAGTGAGCATACAATTCAGACATTAGAGGATATGTTAAGAGCGTATGTGATTGACTTTAGTGGCAGTTGGGATGTTCATTTACCATTAGCTGAATTTTCTTATAATAATAGTTATCATTCAAGTATTCGATGTGCTCCGTTTGAAGCACTGTATGGAAGGAAATGTAGGTCGCCTGATCTAAGGGCTGAAATTAGAGAAAGCAGGTTAATTGGACCGGAATTGGTGCAAGAGACGAATGATAAGGTAGTTTTAATTAAGGAAAAGCTCAAAGCGGTAAGAGATCGTTAAAAGAGCTACGCTGATAATAGGCGGAAGCCACTAGAGTTTGAGGTTGGGGATCAAGTGTACTGATTGTGTGCTTGAAAAGGCGTGATATGTTTCTGGAAAGAAGGTAAGTTGGCACCAAGGTATATGGGACATTTGGAAATTCTTGAAAAGGGTCTGTCGTGTAGCTTATCGATTAAGATTTGCCCGAGAAATTAAGTAGCGGGCCATGACCCCGAAAAAAAAAAAAAAAAAACATTTCATGTGTCAAATTTGAAGAAGTGTTTGGCAGATGCAAATTTGCATGTGCCACTAGACGAGATTAAGGTTTACAAAACCCTTTATTTTGTTGAGGAACCCGTAGAAATTATAGATCGTGAGGTTAAGAGTTTGAAGCGTAGTAAGATTCCAATTGTTAAAGTTTGTTAGAATTCAAAGCGTGGCCCTGAGTTCACGTGGGAACATGAGGACCATATGAAAGCTATGTATCCCTGATTGTTTGTTGACTGTGCTGTTGAGCCTACTAGTTAAATTTCAAGACGAAATTTCCTTAAGGAGGGGATACTATGACAACTGTAACTTGAGCATGTTAGTCAAACCGTTAGAGTTGACTAAAGTATTTATATGTGTTATAAATTGTGTGCTTATGTGATCTTATATGAGTATTTGATATCAATCCGTGATGCGTGTTCATCTATTAGTGATTGAGTTGTGGTTTTGGTAGCTATTTTCATTAAGTTCCATTATTTTGTGCAATGAAATGATACCATCGATTTTATGCGTTTATTTGTAATCTTGTGAAATAATTGATATTATGAGCGTAAGTGTATATAATGTATTCCTAAGACATGAATTTATGGCTAGTATTTAAATTAATTAAGCGTAGGTTTTCTAAATTAGGAAAGTAAAATATGAAATGAAATTTATAAAATAGTAAGTGTAAAACTAGTTTTTATTTAAAAGGTTTGCAAAATTAATAAAGGGTTTTTATAAAAATAAGAAAATAAGGGGTAAATATGTATTTAATAATAATTAAAAAATTTAAAGGGGTGTTTATTCGGCCGGTTATTAAGAAAAGAAAAAAAAACTAATTTGAATACAATTAGGAAACTAAGGATTATAAATACAAAATCAATAAAACACCTAAAATCGCTTTTTTCTCTAACTCTTCTTTTGTTAGGCCGAAAAACCCCTAGGAAGTTAACTAAATATAGTTTTATACAATATAGTATTACACTGAGTCCGTCCATTTTTTTGTTTACCATGGGATTGTGTTGAATCTAAGTTGTATTACAAGTCTTGTTATAGCGGTTTATTTTTTAAGGATTGAGATGATAATTGCTATGTTAACATAAAAGCACGTATTGAACAGTTCTGTTTACATGGGATTATGTATAAATCTAAGTATTACAAGTCTTGTATGGGCGGGACTTGTAATAGGAGGATTTATATGATAATTGCTATGTTAACTGGTTCATCGAGACTTTTACCTTAGTTACTCTAACCGAGTACTCATTAACGATCTTGAAAACTATGTGATTTCCCTGATAGTTTTACTCCCCGTCTCCGAAGACGAGTTTGGAACACTCGTCCCATACTCATTAGAGCACATGCATCGTCATGTCATCCATCACCTTGAAGGTTATGTGAGTACGCGTATTGCATCAGAAATTATTAAGTAGGATGATTTATAATCTCTTTATTTGAAAGGATTGGGACGCCTCTTCAGTTAAATAAAGAAATTGTAAATCCCCGAACCATAAGTTTATCATTTCTTACTTACATAAATTAGGACGCTCCTTTATGTAAGTAATGAATTGTAAATGAGTGGGCTTAATGGTATCCGATATGACACGAGTATGAACCTGAACTCGATAATCACCAGAATCCGTTAAAAGGGTCTAGAGACACAATCGTGTCTTGCCACTCAGCAGCATCTTAAGGCCTCGCTTGGAACTGCCTTATCTCATTCTTAAGTTATTACTTTTGACGTTACAAATCTTTACGATCATGAACTGTCTGTGGAGCTACAGACTGAGTACAATATTCCGTCACCTATCGCATAAGCTCTCCCGCGAGCTCCTCTCATTTGTTGAACTTTATTCTGGGGATATTGTTTCTGGAAATGTCCTCACTGGTTGCTGTTGTTGGGTCCTGGAGCGGTCCCAGCTTGTACAACTTTATCCAATAGGTAATGCAACCCCCTTAACACAAGATAACTCACCTTTCGACGAAAAAGGATAGTCAAAAATATTCATTTCGGGCCATAGTACGGCGATTAGGTGCGGAACCATCCTAGAACTACCAAGTAGGTCGAATACTTACAACCATTAGCCTCGTCCGTTATTAATCATTTAACAATACAGATATCAGAAACGAGACTCTGCCCTTAAACATTTATAACGCGTTTATATCAATCCATTGACTTGTATCGATCTGATATGTCATACCTCATACTGAGACGGTCGTAGGCATGGTGGTTGGCGCCGGTTCTCTTCCGGTGCATATGAATTTACACTCACCATCCTCCAATAAAGTGGGATTCACACGCTCACCACTCCGGTGCTAGATATCCCAGCCTTTCGTCCTCGCACAGTCTCTTGCCAAATCATAGACACCCTATTGCAGTCAAACAACCTCTCCAGGACCCCCAACTTACCCCCCCCATATAATGAAACTGTGCGCCTTTTCGCACCTCTACAATATGCAGCACCCTAACCCCTCTACATGTAATTATCCCATTATTACTATCACTCAAACATCATTTCAAGTGCCCCCCGGATACCCTCCTTACTAAACGTTCGCTCAATACAAACATTTTACTTACAGTCACATCACCATAAAATCCCATAAACATCAATATACACCAATTCAAAAAGGTAATCTAAGCCAAAATCAAAATGAAAATACATTAAATACCCACAAAACAAAACCCCCCACCAAAAATTATATTATTAAACCACCCCCCCCCCAAAACCCCCACCCATTTTATTTTATATACTTATTTTTCCCCTAAAAGCGATTACCGCGTAACCGGTGAATTTTTGGAAAACATATTTAAAGGAGATATCTGTTATCCTAAGGGCGATTTACAAAACGGCAAATAAATCACGTTTTCAATTATTGGGCTCTAAAGCGCTTTGATGTAAAACGACATTCCTGACAACTTTTTAGTTTTGACCGAGACCCGAAAACAGTGAGAAGGTGACTGAAATGCCCTCGCAAGATTTTAGAAACAAGAAAATAATTAAATTATATTTAATTAACACTTTTTATTAAATAAAAATATTTAATAAATTAGTCATCATTTTATTCAGTGACGTTTGTTGAAGATGCAAATATTCGAGTAAAAGATCATTTTACGTACAAAGTTTATCGGAAATATACACATAAATAATAAACGTTTTAAATAAATTTTATAAAACGTTTATGAAAATTAGTCGAGTGAATACTCGTTTTTATAGGAAAAATGATTTGGAAAACAATGGCGCAAGTTTCGTGTCTTGAATCGACCGTTAACTAGTTCAAACGAGTCCCGAACCGATAGTTATCAAAACTACGTTAAAAGTTTACATAAGGACCCCTTAACTATTAAATACTTGTCACTTTTCTTATAACTTTTATTATAAATATAAAAGTTATATATTTTTTTTTCATTTCACAAAATTTAAAACACACACACACCCACACTTCTCTCTCTCCCTCCCATTTCCCGGCCACCACCGCCCCACCTCCGGCCACCATCAGCCGCCGCCGGAAAACTTTTCCGGCGAGTTTTCCGGCCGAGTCCAAAAAGTTTTCCCATCACCCGATCTACCCGATCCCCACCACCACGCGCTCCCACGCGCTGCCACCACCCCACCACAGCCGCCACCCCCTCGCCACCACCCTCCCATCATCGTCTTCATCTCCTCACCCCTGCTGCCACCACCGTCGCACCCGGCGGACTTTTCCGACCGAAACCAAAAATAATCCTCACCATCGGATATACTCGATCCCCACCACCACTCGCGGCCACGCGCCGTTTCTTCCCCCTCCGGCTGCCACAGCCGCCGCCACCAGCGGACACCACCACCCTCATCTCGTCACCCCTGCTGCCATCACCACCACACCACACCTCCATCGTCACCATCTACGCCAACCGGTGACCACCCACGTCATCACCATCACACCATACCGAACCACCTCACCACCACCATCTTCATCACCTCGTCACTCTCTCTCACCAAGGTTGCGTGGGTTTGATATTTACACGGCGAGGGTGCGTTCGGTTTTATTTTAAAGGCACCAAGGGTGCGTTCGGCTTGCCACCACCACCGTCGCACCACCAAAGGTGCGTTCGGTTTACTGTTGACCGCACCACGAGGGTGCGTTTTGGTTATCAAGAAACACCACAAGGGTGTTTGTTTCGCTGGTCAGCCGCCGCAAAGGCGCGTCGGGTTCGGTTCAGCCCCGACGTAGGGCGCGTTGGTTTTGTTTTTCATAGATTAGGTTGCGTTTGGTTTTGTATCACCAACAAGAGGGTGCGTTTGGCTTAACAGCACCACGCAGGGTGGTTTTGGTTTCGGGACAGCCGACCCGTGGTGCGGTTGGTTGTGTTTTGCACCGACCAGGGTGCGTTTGGTTTATTGAAAATCCAACAAAGATGGTGTTTGGTTTTGTTATAAATGAGATAGGGTGCGTTTGGCTATTGTAAACAGCTAGGGGTTGGATTCGCACCGCAGCGGGGTGCGTTTGGTTATAAAATCGAAAAAGGTGCGTTTGATTAAACAAAATGATGATAATCTATTAATACAAATTTATTACGAGATTATAAATTATAAACTGGATATATATATTGGTGGTTTAAAATGGTTAAATAAATCTAATATTTATTATTTTGTTTAGTTTATATATAATAACATATATATTATATCTAGAACACGCGGGCATTTGAAACATTGAAACGCGAATAATTGCAACATATATTGATTAAGGGAAAACATTGAGTTATGCGAAAATGGAAAACGTTATATAAATGGGAAAGTCATGACGAAAGTTATATAAGTTTTTTATACTTAGTAATGTTTTACTAAAGCCTCTATTATTTTAGAAACCGATAAAAGGGACTAAGTTATATTTTAAAGATATAATAATTTGTATTATACAATAACCGGATAAACGAACGAAAACTATACTTTTACAATGAGATAACTATTTAAGACACGACCCGTCGAGGAAACGAAATATAAATTTATAAAATAGTATTTTATATTTTATAAATGTCAGTTAGAAGATAACATCATAATTGTTGTAAAAGCTTTACAAACATCGTTTGTTTAAACTGTAACTTTAAGACGTGTGTCTACTATTATGCAATAACGTTTTATTAATTTAATTGGTGATTTCTAAAAACGTGTCGAATTGTTTTGCTTCAGTTATTTTTCTCATGTTCCTTATTTAATACCTACAAAGTATTATATACCTCGATTATTTATTTGATTGGTTTTCTTTGTTATATAATTCACAGTATGAATTATATACTTGACATATTTTTCACATGTAATATATACGAGATATATTACATACATTGCGTTACTTTTGATTTATTTATTTAACCAACCACCAAACTATTACAACTTTAAATCTAAATCTTTTATCAACGAGTCACGTTGACGTAACCATTCATCAGGAAACCCAAATACATTATCCTAGGCTAGTGGGTCTTAGCCGTTAAGGTTAGTTGCAACTTCTTGATCGAGCCGCTTCGTCTTCCGTTCGTGTTGTGCATATTAGATGCCTATCTGTCAATCGTTCTTCATCATCAATGTGAGTTTATAGCCCCATGTTTTACTTGTTTTACATATATTTTTGGGGTGAGAACATGCTTGTTTGCAAATGCATTTACATGGTTGATTACAAATTGGTTCACATACTCATTTACATAGCTCGCTATGGGATATATTACTTGACTTCATTTTTGGGTCACAAATATATGTACTTTACTTTTCAAATGATTACGGATTAGCTTAAGCGGATTGAACTGATAACAGTACAGTACTGCCCGGGTGTTCTTGGAGGGGACACCTGTGATGGGTATATATATAAGTCTACGTCACAGCTTCATGAACTGTAAATCACTTGGAGGGTGAGCGCGAATGTTATGAAATAGATCTATTCGGGTGTGATCCCCGTTCGGGTGATTAGCTATCACTGGGCAAACGGACGTTATAGCATGTTGTCTACGCGAATGTTATAAAATAGATCTATTCGGGATTGACAATCCCCGTTCGGGTGATTAGCTATCACTGGGCAAACGAACGTTATAACATGTCGGATTACGATTGGTTGGGCCTACAGGGCCCACAATACTTACATATGAACTCTTACTATTATATTAGTGCATCGGTTTCATGAACTTAGAGTAATTGTAATCATTGTTTTATACTCACATGGATATTTACTGTGCCTTGAATAAAGTGGCAATACATACTTGAAACATTTTGGTGATATGTGTTCAAGTGTATGTGTAAGAGTTTAATAACTCTTAGAAGTAATCCCACAATCATCACTCTTGCTTAGGAACTAGAAATGAGTTTGGTTTGTGTGTCTTGGAGGACATAGCCGCCAGCTATGGGCTACGGAGGGGTAATCATCATTTTTTTTGTAAATTATTTACTTGTATTTTCTTTGTGTAATGTTTAATTAAGAGTAACACTTGTACACAATTTAAATAAAACGTAAACGTTAACCGCGAGTTAGGCCAAGGTCAAGGAACAGAGACGACAAGGTTCGTAAAATAATAAATTTACGATTACAAAAATAATGACGAGATGCGTCATAAATTTTTACGATGCTTAATACGTTTAACGAACGCGCGGTCAAACGTTGACTCGCGAAACGTCCAAAAATAAAAATTTCTAATTTCCATTCGTAATAAAATACGAAAATAATTATTCACGACAAATAAGATTTTTAAATGTCAACGTTCGTTCACATGAACTTATAAAATAATAATTATGACGTCGAATCCGCGATCGTCATACGCGTCGTAAAACTCGAGTTGTTACATTCCACCCACCTTAAGGGAGTGCCGTCCCGGTGCTCGTCCTTTCTTGCTCATCTTAATTTCACTTGCAGTGAGACGGTTTCCTCATTATTGAACGGCCTTACATGCTCGAACGCAAAAATCACTTGTTATAATACTCGCCTTGACTATTCCGGATGGAAAGTCAACGAAACAAATGGTAACTTGTACCAACAAGATAAAAATTATAATCACAATCGCTCTCATCACAAGAGACAAAATACGCCATGGAACGTATCCGGAAAACATAATTCGCGTCGTTTTTAAACAAAAGACTCTAAACGAAAGATCAATCCAAATCTTAATTTGGTGGTCTTTCCAACAAAACAAAGCGCACATCGCTACACAAAACCGAAACGTATGTCACTAACCAAGGCCCAAGCGTATGTCATCGTCCAAAACTAGAATACGCATCACTATCCAAAAACCAAAATACTCATCAATATCCAAAACCAAAATACGCGTGTCGCCCTCCTGGTCTCATTTAATAATGCACCACCGGTTGCGAAAATATCCCAGAGTACATATGACCCCTATCAAACGCATTATAGTGCTAACACAGAAAATTACATAAACATATAAGCACATATTCGCCTATTCATTATTGTAAAATGACTTTATATTTTTACCTAGCTTTACTTAGGCATTTCGCCACACCCGCTTCTAACCAAGAATTAGGGATAATTATCACGTATCGTGCTTGCTTACTACGAAGCTTTAGTAAAACAATTTATGCTCGCATTCAATGAAGCCCTAGCAAACCAACCGTGCTTACTTATTAGGAAGCCTCAGCAATGGCTATGCTCATCACGCAGGTTCATGCCCAACCGATCAAATTGCTCATTATACCAAGCTTGCCAGATGGCCAAGCTTCTTGGAAATGATCTCGACTTAATCACGGCTAGGTCTTAGCCAACCATAGTCATGCTTGTAGCTTAACAAGCCCCAATCAACAATAGACTATCGGGCTTTCGTACCTCTCAAACCAACCTTCATCTACATCCGGGTAAGTATACCCATTCACACCCGTCCTAAGCCACATCATGGCTACACAAAAGCGACATAAGCGCTCATTAACATTCAAAGAACATAGCACATAATTCACATAATTCGGTGGCGATAATCCCGCTAGAAAACATATATTGTCGAAAGACAAATAAAAAACAATCAAGAAAACAATTGAGCATCATGGGCTCGTTGCTCGTTTGACGAAGATCGCAATTCAACTCTAACGTTTCCGCACCGCGACTAGCATAGTCAACTCGGTCCTAACACACCGCATCAAATCTTAGATGACTCAACTAATTAAGTCGAGACAATCACGCACATTCTTAATTCAATACCGTTCGACTTAAGGCGTTAGCTACTTTGATTGTTTCTCCAGGATGAAAACGGATGTCGCCATCCAGCTAGAGTCTCCAATCTTTTCGCTCCTTTTATATGCACACTAAGTCGTCATGTCAAGGAGTAAGGACCATTATACCTAACCTTAAGTTAGGAGTCGCTTAGTGCCTTATTCTAATCCTCGACGATTCCAGGTACATTTGCAACTATACTACCACTACCTTCCATTTTGGGAAAAGAAGTCTTCTTCACGGCCATCAGTTGATACATCAAAGGAAACACACATCTAATGTAGGAGAAGTCTTCTCCATTTCTCAGTTTCAGCCTCGGAACTAACCACTTTGGCTTCCACCCACCTTAGAAACTTTGCGACTCCAAAAAGATCCTTTCTCAATGTCGGTATCAGGTTTACGCCCTTGATAGCTCAAATATACCATTGCTTACTAGCATACCGACCACACTTGGTCTCGACACATATCTCCCTGACAACCGTCGATCTTATATTATCAGGAATTAGACTTCACTCCTTTCTAGACATACTCGTTCCAAACAATACCGTTGGTATTTTCCCTTCGGGACGACTCGGTCACAACGACTCACATGAGGCTCTCTCCATGTAGTTAATAGGAGTAGGGTTACTTGCATAAGAATCCGTAGCTGGGGTAAAAATATTTTCTCCTTCCGAAAGCTTGACCCAAACATTTATTCCATTTATCAAGCATTTTAAGGGTGACGATTTACCCGACATAGCGTGGTTCTTCCTAAATTACGCATAGTTGATCAAGTTATGCATAATTGAAGACCAAACGACATCATGTCCATCCTTGTCAAAACGTTTCTTTTCCATACGCTACACGCGTAAGGTATATAAAAAAAATTAAAGATGGAAAATTTAATTATTTTAAAAGAAAGAAAAGAAGATAGCACCATTCCATCTTCCATTCTTATTACTTAAAAAACAAAAGTATTCATATTTTTATAGATTATTATTATATTTTTTTGAAAGAAAGTTTATCTGACACCATAGGGTCAGTTTATGAAATTTGAAAACATATTTTTCCATTGTTTACACAAACAGTTTATACAACAAAATTAGTACAATTCGCGCAATGACATTTGTCCAACACACAAATTTATTTTTGCAATTCATAGCTTTAAAATCATCAATCTATGAAGCATCGTTTAATATAGTTTGGTCAACGGCCACAACAAGTTTCAAAAATAATACCCACTCATGGATAATGCAAGTAAGTACCATACACGTGCGGAGGATCCACCAACCGAAATCATTCCACACTCGGGGTTAAGTCAATCTAGTAACAAGGCCATTCAAAACATTAACATACACAATCACACAAAACTCATAATCAAGGATAATCATAATCCCATAACCATAATAATAATAATAATAACAATGCTGGGGTAGTACACGTACAACCAAAAATCCCCCAAAAGTTACAATCTACCATTCCAAGACCGATACATCTAATCATGATGATTTTCTTAGTTTCTAATACAGGAATCCTAACATATTCGAATGGCTACGATGTTTACAAAAACAAAATACACCCGGCAGCATGACCTCACTAATTGGCACTAGCAGTTTAGTGGCTATACAAATGGTCATAATCTAATCCAAAAATCAAAATAAACTATTAACAGGACTACTGAGGTCCTGGTTGTCTCCTCTCCAGCTCTGCAAGTCGCCTATCCATCCCCAAAATGCACTGCATCAGTGTACTCTTACGGCTGCTCATCTTCGAAACCATAGTCTGCAACTGCTGAATCTGTGTATCTCTCTGCTGTACAGCTGCCTGTAAAGCCTGCACCTGCTGAGTCAATCCAGTAATTATCGCTCCACTAAACTGAGTGTATCTCCTAAACTGTGCGTCCGCAAAATCCGAAACGACCGCTCAAATCTAAGTTTGTTCAATATCTAAACTTACAGTTTTTACATATTTAGTGTTGCTATATAAGTTTCGACTTATACTCCCGTCAAATTCTAGTTCAATTTTTTACTAGTTTTTTGGCCATTTCGGTGACATCTCATTTGTCGGGCGTCGATATGACTCCATCCGAATTCATATATGTACCTAAGATGTTTATCTACATCCTAGTCCAATTTACCAGGTCCTCATAGACCAAAAACATTTTGAAACTTACCCGACAAGCTGCTGCTCCCAAGCAGTCTCCCAAGAAATTGTGACCAAATTTTGTAGTTTACGAAAATGAGCGTAATTTAAAATTTATTGATGATTTTGATGTGAAACCAATTGGAGGTGATAGCCCAAGATCCCTCTACCAGTACCTATGTTTTCTTTTGAAAAGTTATTACAAAACTATGGAGTTATACTCCTTTTCCCAATGGTATACCAGATTTGACTAGTTTTAGAAAAACGACGATATCTCACTCACCGGAAGAGATACGACCCTATCCAAAGAACCACACACTTAGGACATATTCCCACATCCATATTGGATTTCACAGGTGCCTTATGACAAAAAATAATTCACAATCAACCCCACAACCTGCTGGTTACAAACTGCCGTAAAATCGGTTTCAAAATCCAACCAAACACCATTTTAATTCCTTCAAATGCCAATACAAAGCCAATCCCAATGACTTATCACTCTTTCAAACACATCAACTCATAGATTTCTAGAATCAAACATTTCAGACTTACTAAGTAAGTAGAATACAAGGGAACAAAACGAAACACACCAACTATATATTGGAAGCTCCAAAGATAGACGTTCTAAAACGACGCATTACGCGGGAATAATTTAAATAACCCGTTTTCCAAAACAAAGAAGGGGTTATGGGATGACATATAAAAGTATCGCACTCCCATCAATTGGAAAATTTTTTTTTTCCCCAAAACAGAGGTTACGAAACAACATTATGTATTCCAAAAGCCAATTGGAAAATATACAAACACGAGTCAGAAGAAAAAACAATAAATCACCCAATGGTAAAAATGGACAAACTCCACAAATCAAACATTATGAAAAGTAAAGCCGCCGAAAAAGTTTTCGAAGATAGTCATATAATCAACCATTTTCATCCTGTATCAATGATTTTATCATGTATCAAAATGATTCTTCGTTATTAGGAGTTACGGGACGTTCGAATTATCGAAACATACATTAGGACGAACACTATCATATTTCAACATCAAAAATTAGTTTTTATAATTTTTGAAACCTCATATTCTTGCCAAACCTAATCTCAAAATTACACTTTTAAAAACCCATCAAAACCATATTTTTGGCTTCCGACAACCTCAAATCAACATCATCTAGCCCATTTAACATCTCTAATATCAATTCTAATCTAGTCTAGCACAATACTCATCGGATTTCATCACATATAATATGCGAAATCAAATCAAATAAACAAACCAAACAAAACAAATGACAAAGAGAATACTCACAACAACCCACAAGGTGTTGGTTTCGGCCTTCCTTGTGGTTCGAACCTTTAGACGTGAACACAAACACAACACCCGAACCATTTTTGACAAAACCCACTTCGACAATACCTTAATCTAACCATTTAAAATATATATATATATATGTATATGTATATATATATATGTATATGTATATATATATATATGTATATGTATATATATATATATATATATATATGTATACATATATATATATGTATATATATATACATATATACATATATACATATATATATATATATATATACATATACATATATATACATATACATATATATATATATACATATATATATATATATACATATATACATATACATATATATATATATATGAGTGTTCAAGTGTATGTGTAAGAGTTTAATAACTCTTAGAAGTAATCCCACAATCATCACTCTTGCTTAGGAACTAGAATTGAGTTTGGTTTGTGTGTCTTGGAGGACATAGCCGCCGGCTATGGGCTAAGGAGGGATAATCAACATAATTTTTTTTTGTAAATTATTGACTTGTATTTTCTTTGTGTAATGTTTAATTAACAGTGACACTTGTACACAATTTAAATAAAACGTAAACGTTAACCGTGAGTTAGGCCAAGGTCAAGGAAAAGAGACGACAAGGTTTGTAAAATAATAAATTTACTATTACAAAAATAATGACGAGACGCGTCATAAATTTTTATGATGCTTAATACGTTTAACGAACGCGCGGTCCAACGTTGACTCGCGAAACGTCCAAAAATAAAAATTTATAATTTCCGTTCGTAATAAAATACAAAAATAATTACCCACGACAAATAAAAATTTTAAATGTCGACGTTCGTTCACATGAACTTATAAAATAATAATTATGACGTCGAATTCGCGATCGTCATACGCGTCGTAAAACTCGGGTTGTTACAGTATGGACATTACATGACTATTATATGACTATGTGATACATGTGTTATTTGGGATCGGATGAGTACGCCTACTCAGTGAGATTGTGATATTGATTTGGGATCGGATGAGTATGCCTACTCAGTGGGAGCGGATGGGTACGCCTACCCAATGTGATATGTTGTGTGGTACATTTTGGGTGAGCTTGGTTGCTTATAGTGCCAGCTATTCTAAGCCCGAATGCAAAAATTAGTATGTGAATATGTTGATTTGATTTTGGTTGCATGTTAGCATAGGTTCATGATAGTTCATTATTGTCCTGATTTGTTTTGATAATCACAGTAAAAGCAAGTATTATTGCGTGTCTAAAACCTATGACTTTCACCGACATTATTATTGACGTTTTAAGCATCATTTTTAGGTGAGCATATTGAGGAAAGTGAAGTTAGGAAGCTTGGCTAGTGAGACCATAGGCTTGCATGCGAAGTTTATCTCCTAGTTTTCCATATCGTACTTTATTTGGATTGATACTTTGAATGTTTTAGGTTATGGGATATTTTGTTTATGTCTTTGTATTGGAGTGACTCTTTCACCTTAATACAAGACCCGTTTTTCTTGTGTTTGGTATTGTCATGACACTTTGTGCTTATTTTTGTTTTGTTTAATGCATTGTAGTTCTCTCTATTATTGACACCATTGTGTTGTGATAATACCCATGACGTTATGCCTCGTGTTTCTGCCTTGGCTGGGTGTGACAGATTGGTATCAGAGCCAATGGTTATAGAAAATAGGTGGTTAAACCTAGACTATAACCTAGGAGTCCTTCATATAGCTGCATTATAGGGTTTAAGTGTTTAATTACGTAAGTATTATATTTTCTCGCTTATGCGAAAGATTTAAGTATTCTATTTTTGTCTACTATTATCTAATATAATATATACTAATACCTTATTATTATTTTAGTTATGTCTCCCCCTACCCGTAAGACATTCTGTTCGGGAATTGTTGTCCCAACTGGATTTAAGCGCTATACGGATCCAGCGACAGGACATAGAATGAAACGGACGAACCGCAAATGTCGAATACCCATTTACTTGTATCTGTGCCGAGTTGAGGAAAAGTTGATTATGAGAAAATTTGAAGGAAAATGGATCATGAAGAAGGAAATGAGAATGATTTTAAAGAATGGCACAATCTCTGAGTTCCCTGGATACACCTCATCTAAGGAAGAAAAGAAAGAAGAGGATGAAAGAGAGGAGGAAGAAGAGGAAAAGGAAGAGTCAGAAAAGAAGGGATTGAAAGAGGCGTCAAAAATAGGGTCAAACTCTGAGCCTCCAGGTTATGCAGCAATTGGCAATGAAGTAGAGTCAGATCTCGAATCCACAACAAGGAGTAAACCCAAGTGTAAGGAGATGAAAGATACTTGTGAGAGTGGCATTCGACCCAAACTGGATTCATCTTAGCTATTCCTGCCTATATGTTACCCGACTATCCATCTCATTTCATGTTTGGAAAAATTTAGTTTGTTTTTCTATGGTTGGAGCCATGTTTAAGAATGTTTACTTTTGACTTCTGGATTTTTAAGTATTTTAATATTATGACTTAAGTATTTGTTGGATTATTTCCGCGTGTGATGAGTTAAATGATTTGAATTGTGTGTTATGTGGTGTGTTAACCTTAAGAAGTGTCGTCATAGGAGGGAGTACACTTGTAAAAGGGGGCATCTATAATTATGGTGGCAAACATAATTATACCTGCGCCACAACACAAGTGGACTTGAAAGTATGATTACATGGATTAATGTTGACACGTTATATGTTGGTTATTCTTGTACGTATATGGTAATGTATAAAGTATGATAAAATTATGGGATTTGAAATCCTTATTGTTAGGAACAAGAAAAGTATCAGTCATTTCCAATACTAAACAGTCTAAGCCCGTAGTTAGTCATGATAATGTTATGTAAGCTAATATGGCCCAAGGCCCATGGAAAAGCCCATGGCCGGCCATACTTGGCATATTTATACCCCTATCCATGCCTTGGAGAGGGTGTTGGTTGGTTTTGTATTCTCATTACACTTATGAATTACATGTTTCTTACTTTCTCTCTCTAGAATACATCCTTCCTTCCACTTTCTCTAACTAAGTTCCTTCTCATCTCATATCAAAGATTACTTGTATTCTTCAATTGGTATCAAGAGCCATGGAGTGGTGTGTTTAGTTTTTGTGTTTAATGTATTTTTGGTTCGTGTGTTTTAAGCAAAAATCGTCCTTTATTTTTTTTCTTTGATTCCAAAGCTATTGTGTACACTAAAGGATTATTTAACTTGGTAAATCTGATCTAGTATCTGTATGATATAGGTGTACAAGCTTAGAATCAAGAAAAATATCATTTTTGTTACATTTTTGTGTTCGAAAATCTTATAAAGAGCAAAATCTTGATTTTAATTTTTTCGGCTTATAGGTTTAGTAACACTAGTTGTACAAGTATTTTTGCAAAACAATTATCAAAAAGGTGTCTTTTTATGTTTTTAAGTTTTTAAGTTTCGTAGTTGTGGAAGTCGAACAACTGGAGTCGAACAACTGAGTCGAACAACACAAGTCGAACAACTAAGTCGAACAACTCAAGTCGAACAACCTGAGTCGAACAACTGAAGTCGAACAACTGAGTCGAAAACCTCAAGTCGAATAACTGAGTCGAACAACTTAAGTCGAACAACAGAGTCGAACAAATCAAGTCGAACAACCTGAGTCGAACAACTCGAAGTCGAACAACTTGGTTTAGTTACAACCGAACAACCCAACTGCAGTGCAAACCGAACAACTCGACTAAGTGGAAACCAAACAACTTGACTCCAGTTGAAACCGAACAACTTGACTAAGTGGAAACCGAACAACTTGACTCTAGTTGAAACCGAACAACTCCACACTAGTTGAAACCGAACAACGTAACTCCAGTTGAAACCAAACAACTTGACTACGTAGAAACCGAACAACTTGAATCTAGTTGAAATCGAACAACTTGACTAAGTGGAAACCAAACAACTTGGCTTTTGTGGAAACCGAACAACTCAAGTTTTCAAAATTATACGGTTTATTTCGTTGACTT
>BQNB010087702.1:0-27853 GCA_026074375.1 Tanacetum coccineum | reverse complement strand
AGTACTTTGACCTTTTGCTTAGCAGTATGTTGACCTTTTGCTTAGCAGTACGTTGACCGATTGACTTGTTTTTCCCAACATATATGTACAATTTGGGTTTCTCAAAGATAACTTTTTGTAACTAAGCTCCAAAATGACCTTTCTTTTTTACAAAGTGTTGTATAAGAAATGACCGTTCTTTTATATTGTACAAAAGATATATTTATAGCAAGGTTTTCAAGATCGAGATCCTACCCAGGATCGTTTTCGTCTTTGCAAAATCGAGATCGTAAAGTTGGATCGGGATCGTAAGATCCTATGATAATATCATTGTCTTAATAGTCTTTGTAATATTATACAAATCTACATATTATTTATGAATGTTTCATACAAATTTTGTCCTAAATTTTGATTATGAAATGTTTAAGAAGATTAACATGTTTTTAAAATTCTACAAAACACAACCCATAAATTTGTAGTTTTTTAGTTTGTGGTTCGAGAAAAGTAAGATCGGATCGGAGTAGATCTTAAGATCTTATGGTCAAGATCGGGATCCTATAAGATCTTAAGCATGGAAAGATCCCATGTAGGATCTGGATCGTTTTTGCTTTGCGGTATTGTAAAATCGTAAGATCCTAAGATCAAGATCGGCATCTTAACAACCATGATTTATAGGCAGGGGCGGCTCAAGCCCTGCGGAGGCCTAAAGCAAAATTTGATATGAGGCCTTTTTGAATTTTTTTATGGTTTTGTTTTTCTTATTCGAGGTTGTTTTACCCCGCGCTTCGCTGAGGATACGCGGGGCGTTTTACGTTGATATTATGTTAGACGCGACAAAATTATACCCGAATACATATGCCTGTTTTAAACAAATGTCGGCCTAACTACACTATGTTGTAAGAGCAACTGTATAGCCCTTTACAATAAAAGAATTCTATTCAATTCATTGTACACATGTGTATTTGATATTATATTGTGCCTTACAATAAGGTGTCATCAACAATCTCCAATAAGATTTAAACATACTACCGAAGATCATTATTCGTTTGTTATGAAGCCGCTGTCTGAAACGCTGGAATTTGGATATGTATTATACCGTTTTATGACTAAAATGCGCTTATACTTGGTAGAAGTGTAAAATGATGCGCTGACACAAACTAAAATATATAAGAGCCAAACAAATTTTAAAAACTTGGTGTACGTTCCCTTCATTTCTTGCCGTTGACAGATTGTGTATTTTCAGACCGCATACCCTGGAGCAAAAAAGAAGTCCAGAGCGCTTCTTCTTTCTTCACCACCCAATTAAATAGTGGTTCCAACCTGCAATGCATATATGTCAAATAAATAGTGGTTCCACCTGCAAAGCACATATGTCAGAAGAATCGGTATATGCTAACTATGAGAATACCTGCACATAAAAAATGTGTACATCAAGTAACCTGCAGGAAGGACAATTCTGAACCCAATATTTGTATTTCGCATATCGTCCTCGAATGAGTTACCAGTTTTTGCACAATTTTTTTTCCTACAACAATGTTAGGATCATATAGGTCCGTGTTTTCGCGAAAAGGATAATGTCACGTTGCACCTGTAAGAAACGCCGAATTCTTTCCCACCTATATCAGAAGAGGTTCAAAGGCCTCTAGTATAAGGTTTACCAAGATTGAGTTCAAGATTTGTGCAAAGAAATTGCTAACAGAAAAACCCTTCGCCATTTTCAGTATGGGTATTAGGAAGAAACCAAATAGCCTATGGTTATCAGGTTATTTAAGTTACATTGATAAGCTGTTTTCATTTAACTTATCCAAAACGGCTTATATTTAACTAAATAAAACTATCTAATTTCCTACACCAACTAACAGAATTTTGTAGGTGACTGTAAAGAAAATAATATATTGCAGCAGCTTCATATAGATAGTTATTTGTCATATAGCTGAACAATTGACCAAATTTGAGTCTTGTTATAAAAAATGCTTATATTGTTATTGCCTCAGTTCACACAGATCCTTGAGCTTTAGTGCTTGGACTTCACACATGTGTCATTAACCCAGTTGAGCATTATATTAATAAGTATGTGAAAGAGCACGTTTGCCAACCAAAGTCATAGAAGTTGATCAAATCACACAATAGAAATACGACCACTATATTATTGCTCTAATCATGGGGAAAAATAGTTTTTCCTAACTCTAGAGCCATAGATAATGTCTTTAATGGTTATAAATCAAGCAAAGTAATTAATTTCATATAAATTTAGAACCATACATGAGGAACACAATTTTAATATGCAAATTTCATATTTCATCCAAATAAGACCAAGCATCATTCTTAGAAGTATAGTTGAAGCATATGATGATCTTCAAAGTTTAGAATGACATAAGGTATTCAAGCAGGTTATCCCCTCTTTCTCCTTTGTTTCAACCTCTTTTTCTAATGGTCTACCCATGAACTTACTTACTTCACTCGTTAAAGTCTGTAGTAGCCTACTGCTGGGTAAAGAGCGTCCTTGATTGACGCATCATGTATGCCTGTAACACATTCAACCCAAGTAACAATTTAGGAAAGGAAATAAAGACCCGTGGTAGCAATTAGAAGCTACCTGAACACCAAAACTCATGTTCTTTTATCAAAGCTTCCATGTTACCGTTTAATACTTCTAGGACCTTCTCAGATTTAAGTTGATACGTCGTGTAGCAACCACATAGAGTACATGTTTCGACGCATGTCAGCCCCCGACATACTATGGAAGTCTACATGGCATGCATATGTCAGCCATCCTGTAACAGAGTCAGCAATGTTCAATCAGAAAGTAAAAGAAAAAAAACTTATGTTTTCGCCACTTATTGTCGATACGAATAATCTCATCAACAAATTCAACAGACTTAAATCGACGGCGCGAATCAACAAATAGGTTTCTTCAATGGTAGACTCAACTGCATACTAAAAATGACCCATTTTGACCCGTTACCCAACTCGCCCATTGATATGAGAGATTAATCTTACTTATCTGAGGGCGTTTGTAATGTTATCCGACTGCAAGACATGTGCATTGTCGGCTTTTGCAATGGGTCAGATATCTTACAAACGCCACAACCGCATCCCTCGACACACCATACCACGTCTTCCCAGCTTCCCTATTCATATAATTGAAACCATCAAAATCATCATATGCATAATCCAGGCTTATGAAATCTAATCGAAAATCACATAAGCTAAATGGCCCACAAATAAGCTTAAACAAACACCCCCCATAATCTCAAACCGAAATTTGCAATAAAAAACAAAAGCATTTAAATGGCTTATTGTAACACCCCCAAAATGGGTCGCAGCGGAATATGATGTTTCGGGGGCATTACTTCATAGATCAATAGCACAAGGTATGAGAACGACCATTATAAGGGTCGTTTAAAAACTGATACATTGGATTTCATAAATGGTTCGTTACAAAAAGCTCATGGGCTTAACTTGTTTATCTTGGAAAAGTAAAGATTTCACAACATAACAATGTTCCAAAATGTAATGCATGCAAATCTTTATGATAATGTGACTTCAAATGACGACCAGCCAATGTATCCGTGACTTGTACCTTATTGACCTGAGAAAACATGTTTAAACTGTCAACAATAATGTTGGTGAATTTATAGGTTTATGAATTTAATGAAGCGGATAGCAAGATTTTCCTGTAATAGAGTAACGAATACAATATCACAAAAATGTATTACGAAATGCACTAAGCTCATGACACCGAAGCTAAACAATGTATGTATTTAAAATACACATAAATGACTTTGCCCAATGTAGATGTTCAACCCGTAACATCCATGAATCCAAATGGTATACGTTCGTCGTTTCCGGCCAACCGGTAAACTAGCAAGCGCTACTTGCCCGAACGGGGATGTTAATCCCAAATAGATCTATTCATAACATTCGCGCTCACATAATGCAATTAACAATTACATCCATGCAATTAACAGTTCATGATAATGGGCATAGTGGGTTATAGCTACTTAGGCAAACTCGTAATATTTGAATTTAAAATGTACTTGCATCCATGTTGAAAACAAACATGATCTCATCCCCGAGATTTGATAAATGATTGAAAAAGTATAAAAGTGGGGACTATAAACTCACATCAAGTAATGATAACGTAGAAGCAAGGTAGTGGCACGAAAAACGATGCAAAAGACTTTATCCGCAACCTATGAATAAATAATACATATTCACTAAACGGAAAAATAATAATATAAATACTTGCAATCTTGTCCCTAGTGTGTGCTTGAGTTATAAATGAATTAAATGACATTTGAAAAGTGTGTAGGTTAGTTTTGTAATTTAAATGTCTATGTAATTGCGATATAAATACACTTGTAAAAATAGTTTTTTCTACATTGTCCCTTGTTTTTAATGCGATGATTTATATATAATAATATAATATATAATATTATTATATATTATATATATGTGTGTTTTTGATCATGTAGAAAATAGTCTATTAGTCCAACAATTAAATTTAATCGCTTACGCTCGTTTTGCTATTTTATTATTTACAAAGTGTCAAAATATATAGTTTAATTGAATTCGTAAATAATACATATAAAGTTTTAAAACGCGTATTAATATTTGACAGATTGTACCCTATTATTTCTTAAGGTTTTTATAGTTCAAACGGACCCGAAAACACTCGAAAACACTAAATCACTATTCAACCAGCAACTATTATTTATAAAATAGGTGCAGGAATTTTTATTAATTTTTCAGAAAAATGGTCCGACTTTAAAAAGGGCTATCTCCTTCGTATCAAATAGTTACGTGTCAGTTTCAAACACGAGGATTTAAAGGAAGAAATCATAATCTACAAGATCTCCTTTTATAAATATTTTCCCGACTCGGACCCGAAAAGGGTCAAAAATAAGCGTTTCCCGTAAACTGACAGAAATTTCCGAAAACTTGCAAAGAAGCGTCAAAAAAACTAGATTTTCGTCCAAACTTAAAATCGGCTAACTTTTTCCGTTATAAGTCCATTTTTCGAGTTCCTTATATATTCAGAATCGTCTTGAGACGTATTATCACATTTTTAGGTTTATAGATTGCCTAGAATTTTGTTCCAAAACAATAGGTACGGACTGTTTTTATAAATATATATAAATGTTTTATTTTTATATTTTTTACCATGACTTGTTTACTACAAGTCCAATAGGTTTAATATTACAACAACTTTCATGTAGATAAAGTCCACTAATTTTTATATCCATTCAAAACACTTCCATTTCACAAGTAAAAATTCAAGAAACATAAAATAAACTCACAAAACTATATAAACAAATTCAGAACATATATTTAACAACTAGTATTACTAATTAACAGCACTTGCAATATTATCAAAATAAATATTTTTAATTGTTTCCATCTTGTACATATTTTATTTTTTTACCTCTCTTTGTAATATATATGTATATATATAGTTAAGTCTTGTTCTTGATTTCTTGTAGACTTTTTATAAAAATTAACTAATTGGTGATATAACTATATAAATAAAAATGTACATAACAAGAAAATATATAATGAAAGTATAAGAAAGAGGTATAAACCTTAGTGAGATGAATGATGGATTTTAGCAAAGTGTATAACCAATACCCAACCAAGAAATCTACTTATTTTTAACCCTTAATAATACTTGAATGGTACACCAAATCTTGAATTACTCTTGCCCTTTTACTTTTTGTGTTGTCTGCCGAATGTCCACAGGAGGAAAAGAGAGAAATTTTCTTTGCTTTTGTTTTGTGACTTATGAGAATTATTATTAGTTAGGTGGTGAATTATATAGCTAGTAAAAAGAGTATTACATGCATCTACTTTTTGACAAATGAACCATATATAGGATGAAGTGTTTTAGGGTTGTGTTGATGCCCTTGGACCGAATATTATGGAGAGAGAAATGAGGATTTAAGGTTAGTTGTCACAAGATTTCTTATGTATAAGAGTTAAACACAAGAATGGAAGGTTTGCTAAATCAAGGAAGGATTCCATGTTGGGATTACTTCTTTTGGGCTTAGTGTTGGCGTCAAAGAATCAAGAGTAAAAAAAATATATACAATTTTTGTGTTTAGTTTTTAAATATGAAGGTATAAGTATAGGTAAGAAGATGGTGTTGATTTATTTGCAGGCATGCATGCACTTAAGTGCGTACGTAAGCGTTTTACGTAATATATGAAAATAAGATACGACAACTTATAAATTATCTTTGTAAAAATTTTATAACACGTATTCGACGTAAATTTTTATTTGATTGATGCTCGTTTATGCTAAATGTCAATTTTTAGTTTACGCAATCTACTAACGATTGAAATAAAAAGTTAACTCGTAAAAGCCTAAAAATAAATACTTAAATGATTGAAGTCGTAAAATGACCTGAAAATACGGATTGTTATAGTCCTCCCCGGTTAGAAGAGCCTTGTCCCCAAGGCTCAAGTCGTGACGCTTGACGAAGGTACAGATTTGGTGAAGAGATGTGGGTAAGACTTTTTGAATTGATCTTCACGTTCCCAGGTAAACTCAGGACCTCGTTTAGAGTTCCATCTAACCTTAATGATGGGAATGCGACTTCTCTTTAATTGTTTGATTTCACGGTCCATGACTTCTACTGGTTCTTCCACAAAATGAAGTTTGTCATCAACACGTAGTCCTTCCAACGGAATCATAAGTGATTCATCAGACAAACACTTCACTTCTTCTTCTTTCAAATTTTGAATACGTGAATGTGTTATGAACTCGGCTTAATTGTTGTGGAAAGCTCCAGTTTTATATTAGGCAACCGTCCCGACTACTTCTCTTATTAACCTTGAAAGGAACCCGTACTACCAGGTGTGTAACTTCCTCGTGTGTGCCAAAACGCACAAACCCCTTTTCCCAAGGCGAAACTTTTACCATACCAAGTCACCATACTTGGAATACCATTTTTACCGTCTAATGTTTGCATAGCTCATCTGTCGGTCACGAAACGTCCTGGATTCTCTGCTTGTTGAATTGGACAATCTTCTATCTTCTCGGAGGTTTCAGAATGTATTGCAGGACCTGTAAGCCTGACCTCTTCCAACTTCTGCCCCAACACACGGGTGATCGACACTTTCACAGTACAAATGCCTGCAAAAGGGTTGTGACAGAGCCTTTTAGTGCAGGTGTGCATGGTAGACTGTGTGGTTGTAAGAGAAATGGCCCGCGTAACACTTACATGTCTCTCGCCAATTGAAGATACGACAACTAATAAATTATCTTTGTAGAAAATTTATAACACGTATTCGACGTAAATTTTTATTTGATTGATGCTCGTTTATGTTAAATGTCAATTTTTTTTGTTTACGCAATTTACTAACGATTGAAATAAAAAGTTAACGCGTAAAAGCCTAAAAATAAATACTTAAATGATTGAAGTCGTAAAATGACATGAAAAATACGGATTGTTATAGTCCTCCCCAGTTAGAAGAGCCTTGTCCCCAAGGCTCAAGTCGCGACGCTTGACGAAGGTACAGATTTGGTGAAGAGATGTGGGTAAGACTTTTTGAATTAATCTTCACGTTCCCAGGTAAACTCAGGACCTCGTTTAGAGTTCCATCTAACCTTAATGATGGGAATGCGACTTCTCTTTAATTGTTTGATTTCATGGTCCATGACTTCTACTGGTTCTTCCACAAAATGGAGTTTGTCATCAACACGTAGTTCTTCCAACGGAATCACAAGTGATTCATCGGACAAACACTTCTTCAGATTTGACACATGGAATGTGTTATGAACTCGGCTTAATTGTTATGGTAGCTCCAGTTTATAGGCAACCGTCCCGACTCTCTTGATTACATTGAAAGGACCGACGTACCTAAGGTTTAACTTCCCTCATTTTCTAGAACGCACAACTCCTTTCCAAGGTGAAACTTTTAACATGACCTTGTCACCAACTTGAAATACCATTGGCTTACGTCTAATGTTCTCATAGCTCTTCTGTCGGTCACGAGCGGCTTGGATTTTGCTTTTGATTTGGACGATCTTCTCAGTGGTTTCATGAATTATTGCAGGACCTGTAAGCTTAGCATCTCCAACTTCTGCCCAACACACGGGTGATCGGCACTTTTATCCATACAGTGCCTCAAATGGTGCAACCTTTATGCTGGTATGGTAACTGTTATTGTAAGAGAATTCCACTAACGGTAAATGTCTATCCCAATTCTTTCCAAAGTCTAACACGCAAGCACGTAACATGTCTTCCAAAGTTTGGATAGTCCTTTCACTTTGACTGTCAGTTTTGGGATGATAGGCCGTACTCATGTCCAATCGAGTTCCCAATGCCTTATAAAGTGCTTGCCAGAATAGTGAAGTAAATCTACCATCACGATCGGAGATAATAGATACAGGTACACCATGTCGGGTGACTACTTCCTTCATGTAGAGCTTCATCAACTTCTCCATGTGATCATTTTCCCTCATTGGTAGGAAGTGAGCAAATTTCGTAAGACGATCAACGATCACCCAAATGGTGTCATAACCGTTTGCCGTCTTAGGGAGTTTAGTGACGAAATCCATGGTGATCTTCTCCCATTTCCATTCTGGAATCTCTGGTTGAACTAGTAAGCCAGAAGGTTTTTGATGCTCTGCCTTGACTTTGGCATAAGTAAGACACTTGCTAACATAAGTGGCAATGTTCGCCTTCATGTTAGGCCACCAATACAACTGCTTTAAATCTTGGTACATCTTGTCTGAAACAGGATGAATAGAATATTTTGACTTATGAGACTCGTGCATGACTAGAGTCCTTAAGTTTCCATAACACGGTAACCAACTCCGGTTGTTTAAACATAAGGTTTCGTCCGCATGGGGTTTTAGTCTTTCCTTTTTGAGGTCCTATCGAAGCATACCTCCAACATCTTCAGCAGTGAGGTTTTCAGGTTTTAATGCTTCAGTTTGAGCTTCTAGGATTTGTTTAGGAAGATTCAAACCAATAGTTATGACTAAGGCTCGAACCCTCAAAGGTTTTGACCGTTCTTTCCTCCTCAAGGCATCAGCAACAACGTTTGCCTTTCCTAGGTGATAACGAATGTCACAATCGTAATCACTAAGTAATTCCAACCAACGCTGTTATCTCATGTTCAACTGTTTTTGATCCAAGATATGTTGTAAACTTTTGTGGTCGGTAAATACGGTGCACCGTGTTCCGTATAAGTAATGTTTCCATATCTTAAGAGCGAACACCACAGCTCAAAGTTCTAGATCATGAGTTGTGTAGTTTTTCTCGTGGATCTTTAGCTGTCGAGAAGCATAGGCTATAACTTTCTCGTTTTGCATAAGCACGGCACCCAAACCCTTATGCGAAGCATCGCAATAAACGATGAAGTTTCCTGATCCTTTAGGCAAAGCCAGAATGGGTGCGCTACATAGTTTTTGTTTAATCAGTTGAAATGCGGCTTCCTCCTTCTCTCCCCAGTCGAACTTCACATTCTTCTGAGTCAGCTTAGTCATTAGCTTGGCAATTTTGGAAAACCCTTCAATGAATCTTCTATAATAACAAGCGAGTCCTAAAAATTGGTGGATCTCTGTCGCACTCTTTAGAGACGCCCAATCTTTAACTGACTTGATCTTCTCAGGATCCACATGGATGCCTTTGCTATCAATCACATGCCCAAGAAATTGTACTTTTGGGATCCAAAATTCACACTTGGAGAATTTTGCGTACAACTCCTCCTTTTTAAGTAGTTCTAAGATTAGCTTGAGATGTTCTTCATGTTCTTCCTTGTTCTTCGACTAAATTAGTATATCGTCAATAAAGACAATAACAAACTTATCCAAGTATGGTTTGCACACTCTGTTCCTGAGGTCCATGAATACAGCGGGTGAATTTGTCAACCCAAAAGGCATTACTTGAAATTCATAATGCCCATAACGCGTCCTAAACACGGTTTTTGGGATATCTTCTTCGCGAACTCTCAACTGATGGTACCCGGATCGTAAGTCGATTTTCGAGTAGACACTCGATCCTTGAAGTTGATCAAACAAGTCATCAATCCTAGGAAGTGGATAACGGTTCTTTACCGTTAGCTTGTTTAGTTCACGATAATCGATGCACATACGGAACGATCCATCTTTCTTCTTAACAAACAAGACTGGGGCTCCCTAAGGTGAAGAGCTGGGTCTTATAAATCCTTTGTCGGACAGTTCCTGTAGTTGTTCCGCCAGTTCCTTCATTTCGGACGGTGCCAACCGATAAGGTGCTCGTGCTACAGGTTCAGCACCTGGTACCAAATCAATTTGGAATTCCACTTGTCGAGTTGGTGGAATACCCGGCAAGTCTTTAGGAAAAACTTCAGGGAAGTCTTTGACAATCGGCACATCCTCAAGTCGCTTCTCCTCCGACTTGTCTTCGGCTTCCTTTGTAGTGATGTGTGCCAAAAAGACGTCACATCCCTTTGACAGATACTCTTGTGCTTTAGTGCACGAAATGATATTCAGTCGAGATTCTTTCTTTTGGTTGTTTCTGTTTCCTTGAAAGATTAACATTTCTCTTCCGAAAGGAACTCGCACAATCTTCTCGTCACAGATGATCACTCCATGATGCTTTGTTAACCAATCCATTCCAATAATGGCGTCAAAACTACCGAGTGGGACCGGCATCAAGTCGATGTTGAAAGGGTGGTTCATGAAGTTTAGAGTGCAACCACGAATTATGGTGTTAACTCCTATAATTTTCCCATCGGCTAATTCTACGTCATAATGATTTTCTAATGTAGTGGGGGTAATGTCCATCAAGGCACTAAATGTATTAGATACAAAGCTCCTATCCGCACCAGTGTCGAACAAAATTGTAGCATAACGGTTGTTGAGAAGAAACGTACCCGTGATGACGTTAGAGTCTGGGCTAGCATCTCTTCCTCCCAAAGCATAAGCTCTTCCTTGAGCTGTGCCATTCCCATTGCCATTCCCACGGTTCTTCAGCTTTGGACAATCTCTCCTCATATGCCTGGTGTTACCACATTCATAGCATGCTCCAGCCTTCTGATTCTTGTTGTTGTTATTGTTGTTGTTGGTATTGGCCCGACAATCAGTGGTAGCATGGCCATACCTCTTGCATTTTCCACACTTGGGTGCACATTGCCCAGTATGGTGGTAATTGCACTTGGTGCACAGAGGTAGGTCCCCAGTATAGACCTTCTTTTCACCAGGGCCAGCAGTGTACGCCCTAGCTACATTTTGTCTCTTGTGGGATTGTTGTTGGTGATTGTTTCTTGACGAATCATCAGCCTTCCTCTTGTTTTCATTCTGCCTTTCCGCATAACTGTGAAGTTTCTGATCCATCAAATCGTTGGCCAACTCGATAGCAAAGTCAAGAGTCTTGGGCCTTGCAGACATGACATTTCCATGAATGTTATCGGGAAGTCCACCGATATACTTGTCAATCTTTGCAGTTTCATCAGCAAGAAATTTGGTGCACATCAAGGCTAATTCTTGGAAACGCTGAGTGTAAGCTGCAACATCATTTCCCTTGACCTTAAGGTTCCACAGTTCAATTTTGAGTTTCTTGATCTCACCATTTGGACAATATTTGTCCGACAATTTCTTCTTGAAAGTCCCCCAAGTCATAGCATAGGCAGCATCATGACCTAAGGTTCTCACATGACCATTCCACCAGGTTAGTGCAGCACCTAGCAGAGTACAGGTAGCAAACTTCACTTGATTTTCAACGGCACAACCGCTAATGTGGAATACTGATTCCATCTTTTCGATCCATTGAGACAAGCCCACAATGCCTTCAGTTCCTTTGAAATTCAAGGGTTGGCATTTCATGAAATCAGGATAGGTACAGACACGTGCAGGTTGCACAGGCCTTCTGATTCCTCCTCCTGAATTTTGGCTATCGTCATCCTGAGTTGAGTTTCTTTGAATTGCCCGATCGATCATAGCTTGAATGGATTCTGGAGTCATGGCGTCGTTTGTTCCTTGTCTTGTTACAGGCATGATTCTAATAATCACAAGAATACAATGTACGTGAGATATAATCACAATGTCGATACAAATGGATATGATAATAATAATTACACCACAACACCATGGAAAATGAATAAAATGAGATCAACCATAACATCATACATCAACGTTTCATAATATAAAGTCGAATCATACATGATTTGTTTGGATACAAAATGACCACAATGATCTTAGTACAGAAAATGAAAATACTTCCTAGAGCCTATTAGCTGGGATTTACCCATAAAACTTAATAGGCTATACAAGATAGCTAGAAATGAAAAGTACAACTAACAGCTACTACCGGTGTCCTCCACCGTATCAATCCGAGCTCTAGCCTCTAGCACATGGGTACGCATGATCTGTCTGGCTGCATCATCCTCAGCTCTCTGGCGCTGCCACTCTATACGAGTCATGTGTGTCTCCAGTGTCTCAAGTCGCGCCAACAATGCCCAGTTTTAGGCCTCGGACCTAAGGTAAGCCTGGCGTACCTCATGTAACTCTATCTCGTAAGCAGTCCTCTGACCTCTCACTACATCAATCTCGAGCCTAATGTCTCTGCGGTCAGTCCGAGCATCATGAAGCTGTGTATAGAAAATCTCACTCTCTTGCCTGCGAACCTGTGCCTGGTAGCTCACCCTCAAATTGACTTCCTCTATGGAAGTCATCATCCTACCCTCAGAAGCCTGTAAGGCTCTAACATAACCAACATCCTCAGCACTATCAACAGCTCTAGCAATAGTCTGGGCATTATGACCAGGGCTACGAGTCAAACCTGTCTGGCCTCAACAGCATCAACAAAATCATACTGACCTCTAGGTGCTCTAGCAGCAGCAGCAGCTAAACTCTCTGCTACATGACACACAGGTGGGGGAGCAGTAAGTACAAATCTCCTTCGAGGTGGCTGGTCCTCCTCGGGGATGTCCTCTCTCATACGAATCATGGCTGCCCTATGACCTAGTGGTGCCTGGTCATAGGTAGGGCTGGTAGGTGGTATAGGTGCGGCAGCATGCTCAGCAATGCGTGCCTCCATAGATGCCGACATAGGTAGCTCAAGTCGAACAGTCTTCCTTGCCCTACGGAGATGTTTCTGAGAAAAAGGGATCCTAGTCTGAGATGATCTAGGTGTAGGTGCAGACTCATCAGTCTCAAATGCCTCTGTATCCCCAGCTGAGGGAACAGGGTTAACAACAGGTACCAAAGAAGAATCAGCCAGAGCTAGGTGCTCCTCCTCCTCCTCCTCAGTGGGCTCCTCATCCTCATCATCTGTATCATCATCATCGTCATCATCCTCGGGCTCATGCTTCTCGCTGGGATCCTCCTCAGGATCCTTGTCATCATCCTCCTCCATCGAATCTGAGTCAGCAATGTATCCAGGTGCCTTAGCAGTCGGTGAAGCATCATTAGCATAAGGCTGATCCTTAATCTGAATGTCATCATCTGATGGTGCATGGTACTCCGGGTGCTCTGGCTCCGGAACATATACTGGTACATGCTCATCCAACTCTATGGGATCAGGTACATAGGCAGGTGACAGTGGGTGTGCCTGCCCTTGTTGGGCAACCTCCTCGTACGGGTCTATCTCCGGAAGCTCGCCGGCATTCACGAGTGGAATACCCCATGATGATGGTCCGTTTGAATCAGAAGATACGGATGTATAGGTAACAGCGGACGATGCGTTGTCTGATGACATGGCAAATCTGTAACCATAATATAAACTTGTATAAGTATATTATATAGGACAAGCAGTAATATACGTAATGTAATAGTAACACGTATATAACTTATGTAAGCACTTAGTATAATCAACTAATGCTAAAATGATGCATGACATGTAAGTATGTATACTAGATGCAAACTAGATGCAACACTACTTGTTTGTATGTATGTCCCTTTGAAAACTTTTGAATGACACAATGTTTGAAAACGGTTATAGACCAAGCAAAAAAAAATATTTGACCTGGTTCTCTATAACCTTGGCTCTAGATACCAATCTGTAACACCCCCAAAATGGGTCGCAGCGGAATATAATGTTTCGGGGGCATTACTTCATAGATCAATAGCACAAGGTATGAGAACGACCATTATAAGGGTCGTTTAAAATCTGATACATTGGATTTCATAAATGGTTCGTTACAAAAAGCTCATGGGCTTAACTTGTTTATCTTGGAAAAGTAAAGATTTCACAACATAACAATGTTCCAAAATTAATGCATGCAAATCTTTATGATAATGTGACTTCAAATGACGACCAGCCAATGTATCCGTGACTTGTACCTTATTGACCTGAGAAAACATGTTTAAACTGTCAACAATAATGTTGGTGAATTTATAGGTTTATGAATTTAATGAAGCGGATAGCAAGATTTCCCTGTAATAGAGTAACGAATACAATATCACAAAAATGTATTACGAAATGCACTAAGCTCATGACACCGAAGCTAAACAATGTATGTATTTAAAATACACATAAATGACTTTGCCCAATGTAGATGTTCAACCCGTAACATCTATGAATCCAAATGGTATACATTCGTCGTCTCCGGCCAACCGGTAAACTAGCAAGCGCTACTTGCCCGAACGGGGATGTTAATCCCAAATAGATCTATTCATAACATTCGCGCTTACATAATGCAATTAACAATTACATCCATGCAATTAACAGTTCATGATAATAGGCATAGTGGGTTATAGCTACTTACGCAAACTCATAATATTTGAATTTAAAATGTACTTGTATCCATGTTGAAAACAAACATGATCTCATCCCTGAGATTTGATAAATGATTGAAAAGGTATAAAAGTGGGGACTATAAACTCACATCAAGTAATGATAACGGAATAGCAAGGTAGTGGCACGATCAATTAAATATAAGTAGGCACAACTTGCCGAAAATGCAACTAACTAAATATAGGCGATAAGGAGTAATTGAATAATAATTACAACAATGCATTTATTAGTTAGACACCTCCTATTGTTTTTGTTTAGTTTATAATCTAAGTGTGTAGGTTACGTTTGTAATTAAATCTCTTGTAATAGATATATAAATTTACACTTTGTAAAAATAGTTTTCTATATTGTTCCTTGTTATTATGTCGATGTTTTTTATTTATATATGTGCTGTTGATCATTGTCTAGAAACATAGTCTATTAGTCACACACAATTAAATTTAAATGTTACGCTCGTTTTTGCTATTTTTGATTATTTAACAAAGTGTCATACTAGATAGTTTAATTGGAATTCGTAATTAAATAACTACATATAAGTTTCTAAAACGCGTAATAATATTATCAGATTGTACACTATTATTTTTACAGGCTTTTATAGTCCAAACGGCACCCGATAACATCGAAAACCACTAATTCACTATTCAAACAGCAACTATTATTTATTAAATAGGTGCAGGAATTTTTATTTAATTTTTCAGAAAATGGTCCGTCATTTATGAGAGGTTGCGTATCTCCTTCGTTATAATGGAGTTAGGTCTGTTCCAATCGAGGATTTAACGGAAAAAATCATAATCTACTAGTTCTACTTTTATAATATTTCCGACTTGGACCGAAAAAGGTTCAAAATGGTTTCCGTAAATGGACTTGGAAAGTCCGAAAACTTGACAAGCTGTCAAAAATACTAGTTTTTCGTAAAACTTAAATCGGCTATAACTTTTTCGTTATAATTCCATTTTTTGAGTTTCTTATATATTCGGAATCGTCTTGAGACGTATTATCACATTTTTAGGTTTATAGATTGCCTAGAATTTTATGCCAAAACAGTAGGTACAGACTGGTTTTATAAATGTATATAAATGTTTTATTTTTGTAGTTTTTACCATGACTTATTTACTACAAGTCCATAGGTTTAATAATACACAAAACTTTCATGTAGGTAAATGTCCATAATTTGTTTTCCATTCAAAACACTTCCATTTCACAAGGTAAACATGTTCAAGAGCATAAAATAAACTACAAAACTATATAACAATATTAACAATATATTTAACAACCTAGTTTACTTAAATTAACTGCACTTGAAAATATATCAAAATAATTATTTTTAAGTGTTCTATCTTGTATATATTTTATTTTTTACTCAATGTAAGTATATATGTATATATATATTTAAGTCTTGTTCTTGATTTCTTGTAGACTTTTATAAAAATTAACTAATTGGTGATATAACTATATAAATAAAAATGTACATAACAAAGAATATTTAAAATGAAAGTATGAGAAAAGATATAAACCTTAGTGAGAGAAAATGGTGATGAACACAATCTTTAGCCTAAATCAAACCTCTTTTGTTTGATAACTATTCCAACCTTTAAAACTTCCTTGATTATACTTGCAATTAAATTAACTAAAATTGAACTCTTGTTGCTCTTTTTCTTGTGTTAGTTGCCGAACCAAAAAGAGAAAGAAAGAAAGAGTTTGCTTAAAATTTTACTTTGTGAATTTGTTAGTTAGTTCACTTGGGCTTATAGGCTAAATTATAGAAAGGTATCTTCCATCTTTTGTAGCTATACTACTAAAGTAGAAAATGTTGGGGTGAGTGTTTGTAGTATCTGAATATTAGCAAGAAAAGGAGGAGACTCTTCCCAAGGTTTGTCACATGCATGTATAAGCTAAAGCGTCATACATAAAAATGAATATGTAGTTAACCCATGCAATACAAAGATGTTGATGTTTCTCCTTTTGTTTGTGGAGTGGCGGCAATATAGGACAAAGAGGAAAAAAATGCATTTTTGTGTTTAGTTATAGAATACTTAAGTATAAGTATAGAAAATAAGGTGGTGTTGATTTATTTGTAGGCATGCATGCACTTAAGTGCGTACGTAAGCGTTTTACGTAAAAATATGAAAATAAGATACGACAACTTATAAATTATCTTTGTAAAAAATTTATAACACGTATTCGACGTAAATTTTTATTTGATTGATGCTCGTTTATGTTAAATGTCATTATTTTTTTGTTTACGCAATTTACTAACGATTGAAATAAAAAGTTAACGCGTAAAAGCCTAAAAATAAATACTTAAATGATTGAAGTCGTAAAATGACCTGAAAAATACGGATTGTTATACTTATCACAAATTTACCTAGAACAAAAGCTGTCTGTGTGGTTCTTCAATCGCTTCGCGTTTGTCCAGGATAGCATCATCGCCTGCTCATACAAAGCAAAACACAATTCACACAAAGCATAAGGTGGTGATTGATTTTTTTATTTGTAGGCATGCATGCACTTAAGTGCGCTAGTAGCGTTTTACGTTAAAAATATGAAAATTATAAGAGATACGCACAACTTATTAAAATTATCTTTGTAAAAAATTTAATAATCACGTATTCGACGTTAATTTTTGTTATTGATTTGATGCTTCGTTTATGTTTTTTAAATGTCAATATTTTTATTTGTTTTACGCAATTTACTTACACAATTGAAATAATAATGTTAACGGGTAAAAGTCCTAAACATTAAATACTTTAATGATTGAAGTCGTAAAATGACTATGAATAATCTTATTTCACGGATTGTTATGAAAAATCATCAAATTTACCCCATCTCTAGAACAAAGAGCTGTTCTGTGTTGGGGTTCCTTCAATAGCTTCGCGTTTGTCCCGAAGGATAGTCATCATCGCTGATATACAAGGACAAAACACATTCACACAAGCGGGCCCTTAAGGTGGGCAGTATATAGTGGCTTTAGGCTTATGTTTCATAAGCTCACTATACGTGGCTTATTTTGAAACTTTCAGGCTTATATAAGCTCATTATGACCTCATAGGCTTATATAATCCAAAAAGTTTCAAAATAAGCCACAGAAAGTAACCTTATGAACCATAAGCCGAAAACCACATAAGCCATAAGCTTGCTATATAAGCTCAAACAAACACGCCCTAGTTCACAAATTAAGAAAAAACCAATTTAGTATTCACAAAACACCAATTAAGAAATACATGACCACACAAATTAAGCAACAAATAACAAAACCCCCAAATTTATGACAAAACCCTAGTTCAAAGAAATAAGAGTGAATTTTGTATAAAGAATTTGATACCTTTTTGGATTTTGTTTGGTGAAGCTGATACTGATTCCCCATCTTCTTCTTCATCCTGCTTGATGACCTGATCATTCTCAAATGTTCTTAAATGATCTGTTGATTGTTTGGTATTTTGTACAAGCAGTTTTTTTTTTAGTTGAATAAAAAAACCGACTTAAAGTGGTATTTTAGTTTTGGCTTGAAGGAAGGTTAAGATGTTGTCATTCTATGTGGGAAGAGTACTTGGAGTAGACAGGAGCAAAATACATCGTAACCCCCTACGTGTTTAGCAAAAAGGAGAGGAACAAATAAATAAGAGAACATATTAGGTCGGTGTACAACACATTATTTATTGCCTGAGGTCAAAGTAAGAATTAAAAGCCACCTCAGTGGGCAACGATCTATCATAAGTTAATAAAAATATAATATAGTATAACTAGCTTTTTGGTAAATCGAATTAATAGATCATTCAATTATCAAACAAAAAACACAATGGGAAATTGAGAAACTAACAGATTATTGAAGATAGAGCACTAGGTGTGTACATTTGTGGGTAGCCACCTTAAGGTCACCCACTTCTGGCGTCGGACTCCGGGCTTATTAGGCATAACTATGTCGAGTTCCAGATTACCCTCAAAGTAAACCCATTAACAAAATATTATAAGAAAAAAAGAAAAACCCAACTTCCTCCCCTATTTGGTTAAGATCTACAAGTAAGGGCTTAAAGATCATAACCTACTATGAACGAGCTTGTTCGTGTTCGTATAGTGTCTAAGATTCTTGATTATAGAGACACTTAAACAAATGAACATCGGTGTTCATGTTCGTTCTTTGAAAAACAACACATTTTTATTCGTTCATTAAGACATTCACTACAAAAAAAAAAAGTTAAATTCTCCATTACGTTTTTTTTTCTCCACTGGTATAGTTACTTCTAACTGTTGCTTTTTTTTTATATTGATCAAATTTTGTAACATTTTTTATGATGTCACAAATCTTTAAAAAAATAATCAAGCATATATAGTCTAGTGTACCAATTACAAACCATAAAGTTCACTTTAAAGTGAAGAATTTTAGTTTTATTAAAAAGTAACACTTTATTAGTGTAGACCAATTTGGGACAACTTTTTCCACGCTTTTAGATAATTGTGGAATATTTAACAATGTTTACCTGTTTTTACTAATTTTGCCACCACTCTTTTAGGTTCTCGTGAACATTCAAAAAAATATTTTCCACTTTTATTTCTATATAGGTATTTTTTTTTTTTCCACACTTATATTGTTGTAGGAAAATTTGCCACACCTATTTATTACGCTTATTAACACAAGGTGTATTAATTGCCACTTATTAATCTTTATACACATTTTTAAGTGTGCATAAACATTTAACCTTAATTGTGAAATAATTCAACTAAATTTTTGTATTAAGTGTATTAATTAATGTTTATTTATTAATAGGAGTTAGCAAAAAATTCATTTTAGAATTATGTTAGCACTAAAGTAGAGCTCAATTCATCATTTTGTGATAATAAAAAGATGGACCTAGACGTGTTTCTTAAATAAAAATAAAGACTTAATTGTGTGGATTTAAAATAAACAAAAACTAAGCAAACATCCTTAATAGTTTTAGCAGTTTAAGTAACCGGGGGCTTTTATATATCGAGACCTCGAAAATATTCCAAAGAAAATATGTGATCGGCTATATATTTACAAACGATTATAGAAAATTTGGGGCCTTAAATATTCAGGGGCCTAAAGCTATGGCTTTAGTAGCTTTACTCTTGATCCACCATTGTTTATAGGTCTCATGCACGCATATATTTAACACATGAGTCAAGTTTGGTTCAATTGTCATTACCGGTTTCATTTTTATTTGATTATATCAATGTTTAATGTGATGTGATTTGTTTTACATGAAATTTGTTACGTCTAAGTTGAATAACCTAAATAATGAAAAGAGTATAAAATTACTCAACTATATGTTGTATATAGCAACCTAAATATATTTGCAAATTTATTTACCACTATGTTTTAAATACAACAAAAGTTAATGTGCATTCACTCAACAAAAAGAGAAATACTTTGACACTTTGAGATCAGAAGTTTGGTCATGCACATTACGACTTCATTGCCTGTCATGTAAATTACAAATTATACAAACAAAAAGAGAAATACTTTTAGATGAACATTACGGCTAATTTATCCCTCAAAATATAGTATAAAGATCTTTGCTTTTTTGGCCATATATATCATCTGCCTTCGCTAAAGTATCATATGAGACAAAATAATGATAAATAAAAAATTTGTGATCCAAGGCTAGTTAATTGGGTGGAGAAATACAACAAAGTTATGTATGCGTACCTCTTTGGCGTGCTTGTGGGAATTTAGTTTGTAATGCAACACCGGTAAAAAAAACTTACATTATAATTGTACATCACAATAGCAATTTCAATGGAATAAAGAAAATAGCTTAATTGAACATTTATTTAAACTTGACTACTTAAGAGCTCTAAAGTTAAACAATTTAGTCTCATGGTTCAAATCATAGTATAGAAATTGCTAAAATTTATATGCAGGTTTAATGAGTCAACGTTATTGAAGAACCTCCTTTAGTGATTGTTATTTTCACTATTAGAATAACACTGGAGTTGTTACCTCTCTTGTCAATGTTGGCCTCATTAACTCAAATGTCACCTCACAAAATTTTGAACCTCTAAGTTCCACCAAGTCTCCTTACGATTTTCCTCTCACTTCTCTTGATCCGGTGCCTCAAATGGGTTTGATGAATGGTCATGCACACATATATAATGATCCCACCTGCTTTACTTTAAAAAATAGTATAACTCTTGAGATATATAATCTTTTTTTAATCTCTGATGCAACAAAAAAAAAGAGCTCAAGGTAAACTCAACCCGACTCATGTCAAGTTGTCAACGCGTACACAAAAAACATTGTTTTGACCTATTACACAACCTGATCAACCCATCTATTCTGCTACCTTTAGTCTATTCAGAAATAAAACTACTTTGTAAATTATAACATAAAAAGTAAGAAGACTTGAATACTTTGATCCTACTAATTTTATATGTAAACTTGGAGTTAATAAGCTGTTAATGAATTGGATCTTAGAGTTAATAAGCTGTAAATTTTAAAAAGTGACGGGATATGAGATGGATTAAGGATGCTTACTGGGCCGGGCCAATAAACTGTTAATGAATTGGATCTTGTACTTAGAGGTGTTAACGATCTGAGCTGAGTCGAGTTGCAGCCTATTCGAGCTAGGCCCGTTTAACAAATATTCAACTCGAGCTCGAATAAAATTATATATTTAGGCTCGAGCTCGAGCTCTAATAAATTTTCCTTGTTCGAGCTCTAGTTTAAAGCTCGTTTATATTTTGTTAATGAAGGCTTAAAATTAATCTTATACAAGCTCGAGCTCGAAATAATCGTTTATTAACCTTAAGCTCGAGCTCGAAAAGCTCGTTTATATTTAAGCAAATTGTTCTAGTACTCAGAATAAAGCATATAAAACTTAATTTAAAAGCATACTCACAAAACAAATAAATTATATTCGATTCATGCTTTTATTTCTGTGTTTCTTTTTGCACTTTTACATAGGCTTTTATTTTTATAATAGCCTTCATCTCTCATGTTTTCTATACTCCTTCGATGTGGGATGAGGTTTTTCTACATTTCTACTACTTGTTGTACGACATTAGTAAAATGATCTCAAAATGAGAAATATACGATTACATGTGTTCTTATACCCTTATTTCTAATTTATAATAATTGTACGTATATTTTGAAGCGATTTTACATATGTTTTTAGCACTCAAATATTGGTATCCATATTTGACAGGTGGCAATTATCGACACGACACGATAAATGACACGAACCCGACATGAAGTTAAACAGGTTTGGGTTGAGGATAAACGGGTTTGGGTCAAAAACAAGTCAACCCATCTAACCCGTTTAATAAATGGGTCGTGTATGGGTTGAGTAAGTATTAAACCGGTTAACACGTGAACCCGTTGAAGTATATATAAGCCTCAAAAAATAAAATATATCTTGAATTTTACATTGGATTTGGAACGAATGTATTTTGTTATGTACTACGTACTTGATATGAGTGAATTACGATTATAAATCATATATCATTGAAATTGCCGTATGGTTATTTATATTTTATGTTTATCATTTTTTAGATCATTATATCATTTTTGCATTTATACTAGTTAAATCGATAAACCACAAATCTTATTTATCGTTTAACGTATTTACTTAAACATGTTAAACAGAAAACGGGTTACACGTGTTATGCAGGTATGGGTTAGGGTTGAGTTTCTTGACATGATTAATAAATGGGTTGTGTTTGGGTAGAGGTTATAATAACCCGTCAACTCGCGAACCCGAATAGTTCAACCCGAACACGACTCGATTGCCACCCCTAACTACATATGTTTAGAACGGGTTGTACTTTTTCTTTATAAATAGTTGGATATTTATTAATTGAATTTGATATTTAGTTATTATCAATTGACTATGTTAATTAATTACATCGTAATACATTTGATATACTTGGTCAAATAATGTTTCAGAATAACATGTAAGGCTTAAAAGATGAGATAACGTCATCTGTTAACGCTCAATGAAAACATGTAATACGTTTTTTTTAAACGGCGGATTTTATTAAAACACTAAGAAGGAGCTAGAAAAAAAGAAACGATTACAAAGAAATAAGCAAAGCATGATTTATGAATCTGGGACTTAGTTTAACTTGAGATGAGTAAATGCATTTTCGAAAGTGTCTCACTTTAATTGCAAAAGCTTAAACATTTACTCATTTACAAGCTTTCCTTTTATAGGCAAAGCAAAAGGTAATAACCAAAGGATAAAAGTATCGTGTCGAGTTTTTATTGGCTAAGTACATTTGTACTATAGTATATACTATTCCTAGTAGACGTCCAATCATACTTTTAATAAGCAATGTTGACAATTGTTTTTTTTACAACCACTTTTGTACTTTATTAACTTTCTTGATAAGTACTTTTCACTTATCTATCTAAGAAAGTTCCGACTTAAAGTTAAGTTATATATTTATCGAAGTCTTCAGGATGACTTCAAAGTCTTGAGGAGATAGTAGGGTTTCAGTGAGTCGTCAATACTCACTCAAAACATTACCTTCTTTTTTGGTTCAGGGACTTCACATACCGAGTTCCGCCTCAGGGAGTGGTGAGTCTTTTCTCTTATACTCGGTTGAACACTTGAAGGTAACTCACTGACTCTATGTGTACGATCGGTGAGTTGAGTAAGGGGTCAGAGTCTTTATACACTCAAGATATTTTTAATTCAAATCCAAGTGAAAGATATAGATGCGAAGAAATATGTATATGTTTACACATCACACATATTTATCTCAACAATTATATAATAAACAATAAATAGGTGAATATCTATGACTTGTAACTTGTAAGATAAAATAAAGCACATACGGTATAAACAAACTCTCTCAAATACATTGAATCGATAGATCGGTTTGCATCAAAAGCTCATAAGCTCAAAAAATAAGCAATCAAACAAACACCCCTTAATTTATATATTAATATATTAATATATTTATTTATCTATATATTACTTCTTTCGTCAAAAAAACAAGTTATTTCATGCCATGATTAAGCTCAATTCATCTTCACATGTACATGTTCACGGATATCCTTGTCCTCATGACCAAACACATGTTCAATGATATCCTTTTTCTCACGACCTAATACTTCTCATTTCAGTGACACGAACTTCCGTCACCATAATACTTCTTCTTATTATACATCTAAAAGACTAAGAAAACATCTAATTCAAGTCTATGCATTTATAATGTGTGTTATACTTATCTCTCATTATTCTCATATTAAGATTTTTCTTTTTATTTTTAATGTGTGTTATATCTATTAAAATGTTACAAATAGATATAGATATTATATATTTGATAATAATTTATTGATATAAATTTTTTGAAGATATGATAAGTAATTAATCTTATGATTTTTATCCATAGTGCTAATGAAAAACGGTGTGCAAGTATGATGGTACAAAATCAAGTGGATTAATCCCACATCGGAAGATGAAGGTAAAAGGCATGGAGTGATTAGACTATAAATTAAAGCCAACAGTATATAACGAGTAAGGAACATATTTAAGAGTTCCAATTTTACAATCCAATGCTGTGGTAGCAAGTCTGAGTAAAATCTAGAACTAAATACACTTACACTTTCGTATTCAATTTATATTTATAATTTATAAAAAGTGTAAACTTTTAAACATAAAATACTAAAAAACTATTTATTGCTTGTTCGGCTCGTTAAGCTCGTTCGGCTTGTTAAGCTCGAGTAGCTCGTTCGACTCGTTCGGCTCGAGATACTTAAACGAGCTTACGAACGAGCCGAGTCGAAAGTTTCATTTTACAGCTCGGCTCGTTAGTATAATCGAGCATAAAAACTTGTTCGAGCTCGACTCGAGTTTAATAATTATCAAGCTCGAGCTCGAGTTAAACGAGCTCGAGCTCGAGTAGCTCGTTAAAAGCTCGACTCGTTAACACCCCTACTTGTACTAAACCAAGTAATACGACGATTTCCTGCACAAACAAAGGTAAACCGTTAGCCTTATTGTGGGGACGGACCCCACGATTAAGCTCCAGCGTAAGAGTAAGAAATCATGTTCGTCAGAGAATGTCAAAGCATGTGTGTGTAAATGTCAGTTAAAAAATCATACCTTTTTGGAATGTCAGAGACCCCCTTTTATAGGTGAGCCAAATACTAGGTTTTCCTAGTATTTCGCTTATGATTGTTAGTGGCCAGAGTGGGACCCTTGTCGGGCAAGGATCTGATTGTAATCGTGGTTGCGGACACATATTTCCTTCCGCATGTGTGTTGCGAAAGTGCTTTATCTGCGTGCGTCTTGAAACATCCGGGCCGCAGCCGGCTTATCCCTGGGCTTAGTGGCAGCTCGTATGTTTTGTTGTGTTGGGCCTGGGCCCAAATGTGTATAGTATGAATTAAGCCTGATAAGCCAATTATTCGTACTATACGTCATCAAGTCCCCCCAGTCTAGTTCGTTTGTTGCGTGCGGCGCTGCCTGTTTTGCGCAGTAAATGTTACTAGACTAAGGTTCCGCGACACTCCTGCTTCTTCCACGGCTATTTGCTTCTTTCGCGGCTATTTGTTTCTCCGTGACATTTCGTTGTACCTGTTAGGTGAAAGTGTGTGACGTGGAACGTTCTTGGCCTTTCGTCTTCTTACTGATTTGACTGTGTGGTCCACTTGTCTAACTGTCATCACTATTTTTTACTTTCAATCCTATCCGTTGACTCGGATGTTATGGACGCGTGTACCCATCTGGGATTAATTTGAATTAAATATACCATGGGTATAAATACCTGATTGAATTTTCACTGTTTTCTTTTCCTCTTCTCACACCATAATCGCCATTGTTAAAAATTCTTCAAGCTTTTTTTAACTGTTTCTTCTGCGTCGTGCCCTTTTTCGAATAACTTTTAGACTTTCAGGTTAGGCTTTGATCCTTTCTTATTTTTTTTATCATGAGTAATATTATAGACATTAAGTGTCACACCCCGACAATGGCGGAAACTCGAGAATGCAACATAATGATCAATCATAACACAAGATACAAAATAGAGAAAACTACATTGCATAAACTCCAAGTGCTATGAAGACCATCAACATTGAACAAACTCAAGTGATGTCCCAATCGAAACTAAAATCCACAATCTCTTACAATTATTCATATGCCCGCACAGGGGACCATAATCCAAACTTAATCTAAAACATCCAAAACTAGAATCAAACCATAAGCAAGCAAGACTTCAAATGAAATTCCACACGGGATACTTCTAAGTCTGCTATCAATCACCAAACTACTCTTTTTTCACTTCACCTGAAAATGATACTCGAAAACGTCAACAATAATGTTGGTGAGCTCGTAGGTTTGACCTTAAACCCAAAAGCTGTGCCAATATTTCAACGATGGACAATAGTGCTATATGACAGTGAATATATGCAAACAATCTTAGCATCACCGCTAATCAATAACCACTTACGCACCTAAAGGGCCTACCAGCTGGAGCACTAAAATTAGGGCAGGACCACACACAAACCTGGGTAGGCGTACCCATCCGCTCCAATAATCACACACATACTGGGTAGGCGTACCCATCCGATCCAATAATATCACAAATACTGGGTAGGCGTACCCATCCGATCCAAACAATCATGCATCACATAATATTCACATAGCAGTCATAAGCACATAACTTGTCCCAAAAACAAAATCACATTTCGCACAGATCAATTCAAAACATTTCAAAACACATTTGAGTATCATTTTCCCCTAACGGAAAAACCAGTAAAAAGTGGGGCTACGAGAACTCACCTCAAGCAAGTCTTTAGCTACCCAATCTCAATCACACAAGCAAATGCAACGACGCCCGCACACGACCTAGTCCAGTTAATGTCTCAATTTAATCATCCAATTCCAAAACAATCTTCACGTTTGATGCATAGAGTTTAGACGCGTTGTACAATTACCCAAAACAATTTAGTGGTGTGATGATTGACGACTTAACTCCACAATCATATCAATCTCATTCCTCGATAATACATACTTATACTATTTAGCGTAAATAGATAAGTAATACAATAAATATTTATAATTATTAATTATAAATATATCTCGACAAGTCCATTCGGTACACCTTAGTCACTTTAAAATAATTATTATACGGTTGAAAATGAAACGTTTACTCATAATAAACACTTTAGAGAAGTTTCGAGAAAAATTATATTTTTCGTCTTTTAGTGAATTTATTAAATAAATAAAATAAAATAATTAAATATTATTTGATTATTTAAAATCAAAAATCATGTTTTTAAGAATTTTTCTAAGTATAAACTTTTTACGAAATTTCGACATGACTCGTACGTTTATATAACGTTTTCCAAGGTTTCAAACCTTATTTTTAACAATTTTTCACAAATTCGACACTTTTCGACAAAATTTCAAAATCTCAATCTTTAACACTTACCAACACTTTTCCTCAAAAATATCATTCAATATCACTTTGTAAATACATTTTCACTTTCAAAAGTCCGACAAAGTTTTCATAACTACTAAATATCACTTATTCGGCCTTAAGGCCCAACAAGGGTCCATTAGAATATTTATAAGTCAAAATATAATCCAAGTCCAAAACCAAGGTCCATTTATATATATAAGTATATACTTATATGTAAAAATAATCCGGACCACAATAAGCCCTCCCATTAAGCCGCGACTCAAATAGACTTATTGGGCTGTGAGTCCATAAATTCCAAAATACGTATATTAAGCTTTAAAATAAGCTAAAAAGTTACGTATCGTATTTGGTTACTACCATAAGCCTCAAAAATAATCCACAACATACGCCATAACACAAAAATAATCAAAAATCACTTCCCTAATGACTTTGACAAATGACGTGGCATATAAGCCCCAAATAAGCCAAGAAATAGCTTAAAAATAAGCCCGAATAAGCTATACAAGCTACTATCAAAAATAAGCATTCTAGCATCATATATTATTCAACCATCACGACCACAACATCAAAACTACAAAAACCCTCTTTTTCCTTTCTACTATTCACGAACCAAACACCACCCTTTTTTATTGATTTCGCTTTCAAAAATCGATTTTCACAACGATCAACTTGTAGAACTAACATCTATGCATCAAAATAAACCCAAAAAGACAAACGAAATTTAAATTTGAAAACTTACAAGAAAATCTTTAAATT
>BQNB010087701.1:0-27853 GCA_026074375.1 Tanacetum coccineum | reverse complement strand
AAAGAAAAAGACCCTTCATCTGCTAATTCCAAATGTTAGGTTCACCAAACTTATCATCCACCACCTGAGAACCAAGCACAACATAAATCCAAGAACCGGCTCGCCTCTTTACTATTCACATGATGCTCTTATCACTGATGAAATCACAAGTGCACCTTACTACAGTAGATACCTGGAGCATGTAGCTGAGTATCAACGGTGTCTGGATAAAGAACATGGTAAAGCAGAGAAAGAAGATGTTGCCAAGGCTACTAAATCTAAGACAGCTAAGCAGACCAAGCCCTCAGCACCTAAAGCATCTAAAGTCACAACACCACCCAAATCAACACCAACAACAATTGAACCCTCCAAGAAAAACCAAAGTAAAAAGCGTAAACTAGTCAAGGAGACATCTGATGCACCATCTCCAGCAAAACGATCTAAAGCTTGTAAGGTGACAAAATAGCGAAAGCCAAAGAGCCCTCTGTAGTTGGTTGATGAGTTTGTTGACGAAGGTGTTCCAGAACAGGAACCTGTTTATGGTGATGAAGAAACAGAGATTCAACGGGCCGTGGAACTAAGCATTAAGGAACAAGTAGAACATACTCATGGACCAGCTCGTCCGGTGGTTATAAGGGAACCTGACTCTGGGAGAATTCAACCGCTTCCTGATGTACAGGGAAAGGGAAAAAAGAAGGTCAACGATGAACAAGTAGCTCTTGATCTTCTCACCCTTCAGACACCAAAGAAAAAGAGACATGTTGAACAATATATTTTCCAGAGGCACACACCTACCACAACTGAACCCTCTGGTCACGTTGAATCTCATTTATTGTATGCGAAACTGGGTCTGACTGACAGTGGGACAGAATCTGATGAGGAAGTGTCTCTTGAGATTAATGCTGGAACTCAAGATGAAGGCCAGGCTGGACCAAACCCTGGTGAACAAGTTGAAGGCCAGACTAGACCAAACCCTGGTATACAAGATGAAGGCCATGCTGGATCAAACCCTGGTGATGCTGAAGAGTCCTAACCTCAGTCAAGTCATGTTGTTCATGCTAGACCAAACCTTGAACACATGGACTTCGAGGTCACTAATGCTTCAACTCAACAAAACCCTAAGCAAATGGATGAAGAGTTTACTACAACGACTTACCCAAGTGTTTAGGAAAACCTCAAACTCCCAACTGAAGATCAAGTGATACTTAAAGAACCTGCAAGCTCCGCTAGAACCCTGTCTTCTTTACAAAATCTTGACAAGGAACTCAGCTTTACCAATCAATTCCTTATGGAGAAATCTCAGGAAGACGAACCTGATAAATCCAATACTGAAGCGGAGGTTCAGTCAATGGTCACGGTTCCCATTCATCAGGACACCTCTTTAGTTCCTCCAATGACCACTCCAGTTATTGATCTTACGATGATGTAATCGGACTCTCCACTTCTAAAATCAACAGCAACAACCTCAATAATCACAACAACAATAACAACAACAATTCCACCAATTCCTCAACCACAACAAAGCATCACAGATCCGATCCTTGTCCGTCGCATAGGTGAACTCGAACAACATATGGCGGATCTATTACAAGATAATTTAGCCCTAGGTGAAAGGTTGGACAAACATGGAACACGGCTATACAACTTGGAGAAGCTCGATATTCCCCACAAGGTAATCCAAGCTGTTGATGAGATAGTTACTAATGCAGTAGATTGGGCAATGCACGCTCTATTACGAGCTCGCTTTAGGGATCTGCCTACTGTCGATATGAAGGAAATACTGCAACAGCGAATGTTTGAAGATGGCTCCTACAAGGCTAATAATGTTCACAAAGACTTGTATGAAACCCTGCAGAAGTCCTTGGAGTTAGATTATTCCAATCAACGTCTTGCTAATCAGGAGGAAGCTCGTAAAAAGCGACGAAAGATACGTGACGCACCAAGATCTCCTCCTGGGTCTCCACCATCACAGCCACCTCCTCCACCTCCTCCAGCAAGCGCATCTGGTGCTCCAGGTACTTCAAGAGCATCGGGGTCTTCTTAGTTGCTGCCACCTCCACCTCCTCCATCTTCTGGTACATCTGGATCTACTCTACAACAGGGCCGTAAAGTTCCGAGTTCATCCAAGACTACAGCCTCAGCTTAACAATCTATGGCTTGGACCACATCTACTACTAGATATGAGTCAACTGGCATCGCAGGGGCTCAAGACTCATCTCCTACTAAGTCTCTGATGCATGATGATTCCACTCCCGATGAACAGGTACAATCGTCTGACGATGAAGAGATCAGGAATGATCAAATACCAGAAGCAGACACAAGAAAAGACTGGTGGAAGCCTTTACCTGAAGAGGAAAGACCAGTGACTCCTAAACCCGCTTGGACCATTTTTCCTTCTAATATGTCAGATGTAGAGAACAACTGGGCATCTGTATTAGCTTTAAGCTATGAACCCCCTGCTGAGAACTCCTTGCTTGCAAAGACTGGAGACATGACGACTTTCTTAAATTGGTACTGCTGTCAAATAAACAAGTCCAAACTTACCCAAGCCGACTTGGAAGGGCAGGCATATGAAGTTGTCAAGGTCTTTTATCCAGATATCATTTACCTTCAGTTTCAGATGGAGGAGTGTCACAAGATGCTCACAGATTAGGTTGATTGGGCGAATCCGAAAGGAGATCAAGTCAGAATCAATGTTAACCGACCACTGCCTCTCGGTGGTCCTCTAGGTCATGTCACTATTCAAACAGAATTCTTCTTCAACAAAGATCTGGAATATCTAAGATTTGGCAACAAGGGAAGCATGCATGTATTGTCAATCTCCAAGATAAAGGCTGCTCGTTATCCTGACTTTGGTCTTGAACTGCTAGTGCCGAAACAGATGTGGATTGAAGATGTGTGCGCATATAACATAAGTGCCAAGTATGGTATCGCTCACTGGTGGTTTAATCGATAGAAGTTCTACATTGACAGACATGACTCTCCCTCGCATCGTAAAGAAGTCCGAACACACATGAGGATTCTTAGTGTAGTCCGAATCAAAGCCTACTTACGATACGGGTATGACTACTTGAGTGAAATTATTCTCCGAAGATCTGACTTCCAAGAACACACGATTGCTGAAAAAGATTTCAAGAACCTGTATCCTAGTGACTTTGAAGACTTGAATCCGCTCCTTCTACAAGGTCATCTCGATCATCTTTCTGGTTTAGACAAACAGATGTTATCCACGACTGTCAAGTTATAGACCCGAAACTTAGTGATTCGACAACGGGTTGAAGATTTTCAACTCGGTATTGAAAGCTACTAGACACAGTTAAACCTCACTAAACCAGGATGGGATGCTACCGACTATGAGTTCAAGCATGATTATACCATCATTGAGTCTCCTCGAGCAGTAATCTTCCCTGTCAACAACAATGAACGAAAGATCATGCGGTTCAACGAAATATACCAGTTCAATGATGGCACGTTAACACGTATTCTGGAAACACTGGATTACAGAGTCAAGGAATTCAAGATCAAGCGGCTCAATCCGGGTATGAATACGCGCTTCTGTACTGAAAAGGACATGACAAGGAGCAAAGAGTTCATTACGGCAATTGAAAGGCGACTAAAGACAAGAAGGATCTACCGGAACCTAGAATGCTTTGTTGGTGGACGTGTTCATGATATTGACTACAGGCTTCTTCAGAGAACTGAATGATATCGTCATTCCATCTAAAAGGTCAATATCATGTGTAGTATATTGTAAACTTTGTACATTATATAAATATGTAGTTATCAGTGTTATGTGTCAGTTATGAATTTTTCATGAGTTTCTCGTTAAACTCTAAATCATTTATAAAATCATCATAACTGACACTGACAGACTCCCTCACTAATTGAGGGGGAACATATATAGGTTCCAATATCGACTTGTATTTAATCAGACCATAATTTCTCCCAAATTTCTCTAACATATTTAAATCAATTGAGATCTTAAATCTCAAAGGGTTTGAAATTTTTGATCAGGGGAGAGAATGTGATTTTAATATGAAATCTGATAAAAATGTGATCTATTAAGACTTAAGCAGGTACTCCTCCCTCCATGTGCCAAACAATTTCAATTACCGATGCACGTGTTGAGGAGGAGCGTTTCTAAATATAATCAAAATAATCAAGGTATAATGGCTTTGATATTTATATCACAAGTACCTTGGTTGATTCTTCAAATGGTTTATGGCAAGGTAAACTTTACCAAAAGACCGACCCTGTAATTACTTTATCGGAGTTATAAGGATGGTAAGGTTAGGTACTCGTTCCCATGATCCCGCCAGAGCCAGAGGGATCTACCTAAGGATAATCCACTAGTTAGTATAGAAGTCCTAGGTATGATTACAAAAGGAGTATTATGAGAATAAGGGAATAGTGCAGACTGAGATGGAGCTAGTACTGGAACATACCCAACAAGGTATTAGTAATGAAGTCTCGATAAGTACTGAAGGAGTTGAAGAATGAAAAAGAAATGTTAAGATAAAGGGTGAAAAGTAAGCAGCCCTCCTTAAACATTAGGCAGAAACCGGGTCACTACATATGCTGTCAGAATCACATGGTTGATTGCTGACATTGAAGACAAGTATCATGGACCCAGTGATACGCTGCACGACCCTCCCTAGCCACTCAAGACCCCTAAAAGGATTCTTGTTTCATTTCTCACAAAGATCAATACATTTATATCATCTCTCTCGCTCTGAGTTAGATGATATTGAAAAGGTGGCAGTCCGGCTCCAGCCTCCGACTACTAAAACAAAAAATGAACTATAGAGTCTAGAGCCATGAGATCATCCATAAATCTCGTTAGGACACTAATACAAACTATGCTTGCTCATCACACACTATGATTTCAAGTAAGATTTTAAGATTCCTACGTATTATCCTTGTGGTATTGCCAGAACATCTGAGTGATACAAAAGTACTCACAATGAAGATGGAAATCCTTCTAGAGCCAACATCAAACAAGCTCTTGGTATGTGACATGCGAGATACACTATGGATCAAACTTGTGACTAATGGAAAACAACAATGGTGTGATTCTTTATGAATCAAACTTGTTCCAGGCAGTGAAATGACGAATAGTTTTAAAAAAACCTTTCGATGTGCTCAATAATTGTTTTTTCGAGTACATTGACTATGTATATCTTTCAAAACTAATGTGTTCCTGATGAAATTTGATTTTATGATATAAAACCGTCGATGTGTCATAAAAACTCTTTTCTGAGTGACATACGATTGACTTTCAAATTAATTTTTCATTAATTAGTGGGTTTCTCAATTCACTGGTTTACTCACTTCGTGCTTTGTCTACTTTGAGACGCTTTAGTTTGAGAACGGCTAGTGCAGCTGCGAAACCCTGTCAAGGAGATTCTTTGGAATCATACCTAATCACAGGTAGTATTTATACTGAATAACAGGGAACCGTGGTTCTTGTAACCTTATTCGATGAAAGTGAACAAAGACACTTTTGTTTGTTTATCACTAACTTATACTTGCAGGAATCCCTAATGGTAGATGGTAGCAACTGATGGCCAGAGACAAGTCAATTCACAAACCTCATGCTCACACTTTACTATCCCAATCAAAAGACTCAAGATAAACTGAAAGACCTACAACACAACTTCCGCAACTCTAATATGTGCTATCATGATCCATAAAAGTGTGAGCATGTCGGTTCGAAGGTCACTACATCACATGGATGATTTGGAGATTTACTGTGGCTGATGATCTCAAAGAATGCTCAAAGATCACACAAGTCAAAGGAACTATGCTCAAAGACTACTACAGTATGTACGAAGTAATCAATGCACGAAGAATCAAAGACTACGAGCTGAACACAAGAAATAGATAGCTGAGCTTAATTTAGTATTTTCTGAGGTGACCTCCCTTAGGGGGAGATTGTTAGATATTAGAAAAAACTCGGTCACCCCGTGTATTTTTCCATTTAATGTTGCTCATAGTTAAGTATTTAATGTATAACATTCGGTAATGGGTCGGGTATTAAATCCAACGTGTAAGCCCTCTACCAAGGCCTAGGCCAGTGATGTGTAGAAAACAAATTTAATATACGTATAGTATTAATCCCGTGAAAATTTCTATCCAAAATACTTCTCAATCAAGAGAAATACAAGGTAAAAATCTCACTAAAGAAAACACAATTTGTATATTTTTATCCGGGAAGTATTGTACTACTCGGGTCGTGTCCCAACGAAATCGTGAATTGAGAATTTGGAATATTCGAAAAGACTAGACCGAAAACGGAGTTCGTTTGACCCAAAAACGAGTCAAAACAAAATCCCGTACCCGGACCGTTCTTTAAAATGTAAAAAGTTGTAAAAATGACCCTACGAAAAGTTTCAAATTTTTCCTACAAACTATATGACAAAAGAAAATTTTCAAAAAAAGCAAAATATTTTTTTTGATAATTTTTGTATTTTTTATGAATTAATTAAAAACAGTCAAAGATTTGAGTTTGAAGGAGAGAATCGAATTGAAAGAGTGGAAAAGATAAATTAAACAATAACAAACAAAAACGTTTAAGAAAAACCTAAAAATTACGAAATTAAGCTGAAAAACGGAAGCACGAATCCCGAACAAAGGGGGAAAACCTAAAATCTTTAAAAATAACCCTACGAAGAAATTTTCACTTCTAAACTACTCTACGGGACAAATAACGAAGAATGAAAAAGACTAGACCGAAAACGGAGTTCGTTTGACCCAAAAACGAGTCAAAACAAAATCCCGTACCCGGACCGTTCTTTAAAAAGTAAAAAGTTGTAAAAATGACCCTACGAAAATTTTCAAATTTTTCCTACAAACTATATGACAAAAGAAAATTTTCTAAAAAAGCAAAATATTTTTTTGATAATTTTTGTATTTTTTATGAATTAAATAAACTTTTAACTAAATTAAATTATAAAAAATATTAAACTATTTCGAAAAATTCTGAAAAATTTACCAAAAATGCTTTACACTATGATTAATCTACGAAAATTAAGAAACACGAAATTTGCTTAAAAATAAGCCCGTAATAAGCTTTGACAGCTTATTAGCCTAACAAGCTAAAAACGACTATAAATACACAAGCCCTTGGGACTATAACGAAAAAGTCCCAAGGGCGCAGTGGTAAGGTGTGTGTAAAAGGGGGTTTGTATCGAGAGGTCACGGGTTCGAGTCTTGCTCACCCGGACCTCTTGTCTTTCCCCCTTTTTTATTTTTCCTAAAAGTCTAGGGTAGAAATTGTAAAAGATGAAAGTAAAGGGTAGGCGGGCAAACTTTCTAGAATTTACACTCTATTGAAAACGATTAACCCTGAACTATGGAAAATGTACAAAACAGACCTCACGATTCAGCTTATTTTTGACTTATTAAAAAGTGAGAATTAAAAAAAAAACTCAAAGCTACAAACTTATTAACTAGCTTATTATCTACAACTTTAATGAAGGTACTATCTACTTTGGTTGCATCAATAAAGCTACAATATAGCAATAGTTCCTGTTACAGAAACTAAGTGTTTTAAGAGCTTTTTGGATTTTGGCTTATAACTAGCTTATTCTTTGATGAAAATGAAGAATAAAAGAAGCTATTTGTAGACTAAGATGTATACTAAAGGATTTTAAAAAGAAAAAGGCTAAGTTTTAACAAAGATTACAAGAAAAGTGAAATGAAAAGTGGCTAGTTGTTGCCTGATGACAATTGGTACTGATGACAGATTGGTATTATTACAAATTCAGACTGAAATTATCATTAAAAATTCTTTTAATACTAACTAATTTCTTTGATTCAAACCTGTTTAACCTAAACTTTGGCCTCTAACTTGCCTTGAATCTTTATCTCTAACAATGATTGAACACAACAAACTGTCTGGTGCAAAGCTCCAAGTTTTTTAACTCTAAACTTTTTAAATCTACATACTAACCACTAAAACCTTTGTAAAACCTTATAAAATGACTAAACTCAGCTATTTAAAGAATTTAGACAGAATGCTTTTGACTTTAAGAGTCAAACAAGCCTATATCCAAACACTCCTTTATAGAAACTGTCTAGATTATAGAGAGCTTAAAATCTATTTGAAAGATAAATCAGCTTAAACTTTTTATCCACTCACACTAAAATTCACCTACTTAAACTTTTTATGCGATAAACTAAGTTATGTGTGAAATTTAAGCTATTCTTCAGTAGCTTATTAATGTAACAAGACTGTTTTAAAGGATACAGTGATTCTACTCGAATTTCATTTAATGAAAAACTTTAAACAGCTTGATATCAAACCTAACTAATATAAATTGAAAGAGAATTAAACAAATTTTTGAATAGAATAGCAAATGTAAAAGCTAGAATTAAGCTAAAATGAAACTTAAGAAATGGAACCTGAGAATTTTTGGAGTCTCAGCACTTAAGCCACTCTATCTGAGTGAGTGGCTTTAAAAGCATATACCTAATGGCTCCTAGCCTCTAAACCTTGAGCATTAAAGCTCAATAAGCTATAACAGCTTATTTCTCTTTTTAGCTTCAAAGTGAACTCAATTGTACTCAAGTTATCATGATTTGGATGTAAATTGATTAGATTAAGTAAATGACTTGCTTAAAAACAAACTTTGACTGATTTTGAGCTTATGAACAGTAATAAGCTCAAAAGAGCTTATTTAGAGCTTAATGAGTGAATTCGGCTTAAAATTGAAATCAAAGGACAATGAAACTTGAAAACTAAATGTTATTACTCAAATGAATGAAGTACAAACTGAAATAAGGAAAGTACAAGTGCTTAAAGATGTTTTCTAAAAAGCTTGAAAGAAAAATGCTTAAAATTGAAGAAAATACAAAGTGAAAATTAAAAACTCACTAACTACTCTTGAACCTCTGTCTTCTTCTTCTTTTATAAGCTAGGAAGCTTCTTTGTTGTGTGTTTGTTGTGTTAGTTTGGTGAGAGGAAAACCAAACTCAATCTTGATCGTCGAATAAGCCTTGGGGAGTTGTGGGATTGCCAACTTGGCAATCCTATAGTTGGGAAAGTTTTAGTGGAGGAGGAGGGGTGAGTTTGTCCATGGGGAAATTGGGGTTACAGGGTAAAAGGTGTGAGATTAACCCGTGACTTGGTTTGGGGAAATTTGGGCGGGAAAAATGGTTTGAGAGAGACAGAGTGTGGGTTTGGGGGTGTGGCAACATTAGTCCTCCAAAGTTATAAGAGGCTTTGCAGGGTTGGTCCTTGTGGTGTTAAAGATTTGGAAACTTGGCAGTTTTGGTCCTCCAACCCATATAAGTTAATTACATAGGTGGTCCTTGTGTATTATAACTTTTAGGGGGTTGGTAGTTTAAGCCCTTGGAGTATATCTTTGACATCTTGGCAGAATACACCCTTGCCTTCTTTTCTCTTAATTTCTTTTATAAATATAAGTTTAGGGATTTACCATTTTAATCCCTAAACTTATATTTTTGGACTTTTGGTCTCGGGGTTGACTTGGGTTGACTTTTTCTTGACTTTTTCAGGCTTGGGCTTGGACTTTGGCTTTGTCTTTTCCTGCTTTTCCATTCCGAGTCCGGTTTTGTCGTTTTGGCTTCGTTTTTTGTCCTTTTCTTAAATATCCGTTCCTGCACAATACAATTAGCAAAACAAGCGTATATTTGGCATTTTAAGTTCGTTTTTGGTTATTTTAGCTCGTTTTTAAAGGTAAAAGGTATGTGTAATTAAGCACATACCAAGTCTCTTTCGTGTAACCGTTAAAATTCATTGAAAAAAAAAATTTGTGTACAGTTTTGCTTTTTAATTGATAGTTTTTCTTTTTATGCGCACTCGTTCGCAATCTCGAAGACGTCGTCAACGACAAACTCTTCCGGTTGTTGAAAATTTTGATTTAGAAGAACCAATTGTTGAACAAAACGTTGTTCCAATGGCGCTTTGGACAAGTCCCGTTTTCCACTCTTTTTATTTGTCCTAATAACGATCCCAGGCAGCTGGCACCAAAAAGTTGATCGACTGAAATTTTACATTATGTATATTTATATTATATAATATAAATATTATACTAACATATATTATGTCTAAAAAAAACAATCAATGACAAACGTGAAGGAGATATAGGAGAGTTTCGGGTGGTTTTATCCCCAAGAGGCTGTACTGGAAGATTCCAGGACTCAACAGTCGAAGATTTGAGATTTGAAGGAGAGAGAAATTCGATTGAAAAGAGTGGAAAAGTTAAATCTAATACAAAAACAAACAAAACGTTTAAGAAAACCTAAAATTACGACTTAAGCTGAATAACGGGACAAGCACGACTCGAAACAGGGGGAAAAAACTTAAAATCTTTAAAATAACCCTACGAAGAAATTTTCTTCTAAACTACTCTAGTGACATATAAGAAGACATGAAAAAGGGACTAGACCGGAAAAACGGAGCTTACGTTTGACAAAAAAAAAAACGAGTCAAAACAAAATCCCGTACCGGGACGTTCTTTAAACGACAAAAAGTTGTCAAAATGACCCTACGAAATGTTCAAATTTTTCTACAAACTTTATGACAACAGATAATTTCTCAACAACAAACGGAAATCTTTTTTTTTGATAATTTTTGATTTTTTATGACATTAATTAAAAAACGTCAAAAGATTTGAGTTATGAAGGGAGAGACTGATTGACAAGAGTGGAAACGATAAATTAAAAAATACAAACAAAAAGTTTAAGAAAACTAAAAAATTACGAAATTAAAATTAAGTGAAAAATCGGTAAGCACGAATTCCGAACAAAGGGGGAACAATAAACATCTTTATAAATAACCCTCGAAGAAATTTTCACTTTCTAAACTACTCACGGGAGCAATAACGAAGATGAAAAAAGACTCGGACCGGGAAAACGTGGTTCGTTTGACCCAAAATAACGAATCAAAACAAAAATTTCCCCGTACCCGGACGTTTTTTAAAAAGTAACAAGTTTGTAAAATGCCCTACGCATAAAGTTTCAACTTTTTTCTCAAACTATATGGACTCCCTTCTCACGTACCAATGCGCGCGCTATCTCTCCAAGCAAACTCGCGCTCGCGCTGCGCGTGTAGTCTTCCCCCTGTTCTCGTCTCTTTTTTTATGAATTAATTAAACTGTTAACGAATTAAATATACTAAAAATTATTCAATGAACTACGAAAACTTCTGAAAAATTTTCCAATACATGCTTTTACACTATGATTAATCTACGCGAAAATTAAGAAAAGAAATTTGCTTAAAAATAAGCTGTAATAAGCTATGACAGCTTTCTTAGCTAAAAAGCTAAAATGAGTTTTTAATACACAAGCCATTGGACTATAACGAACAAAGTCCCAAAGGCGAGCACTGCTCAGTGGTAAGGTGGGTGTATAAGGGGGTTTGTATACGAGAGGTCACGGGTTCGAGTCTTGCTTCACCACGAACCTCTTGTCCTTTACCCTTTTCTTTTTATTTTGGAAATCTAAGGTAGACATTGTAAACGATGAACGTAAGGGTAGGCGGGCAACTTTCTAGGAATTTACACTCTATTGACAATAGAATAACGAACTATGGGGAAATTGTACAAAATCCGACCTCAGGGATTCCGCTTATTTTTGATTATTAAAAAGTGAGAATTAAAAAAAAATCAAAGCTAACAAACTTATTAACTAGCTTAGTATTACAACTTTACATGAAGGTACTATCTACTTTGGTGCATCCATATCAGCAACAAATAAGCAATTTGTTTCTGTTACAGACAACTAGTGTTTTAGAGCTTTTTGGATTTTGGCTTATTAACTAGATATTCTTTTGATGAAAATGACGAATAAACGAAGCTATTGTAGACTAATATGTTATAAAGGATTGTAAAAAGAAAAAGGCTAAGTTTTAACAAAATGTACAAGAAAAGTGACATTGAAAAGTTGCTAGTTGTTGTGATGCAATTGGTATGTTGCTATTCGGTTTTTTTCAAATTCAGACTGAATTCTCAGTTAAAAATTCTTATACTCTCGTCTATTCTATTGATTCAAACTGTTATTAATAAACTTTGGCTCTAACTTGCTTGAATCTTACATTCTCTAACAATTATTGACACAACAACTGACTAGTGCAAAGCTCATGTAGTTTTTTAAACTCTAAACTTTTTAAATTCTACAAACTAACTATAAAAACTCGCGCGTAAAACTTATATATGACTAAACTCGCTATTTAAGATTTGGACAGAATGCTTTTGGACTTTAAGACTCAAAAAGTTTAATCCAAAACACTCCTTTTATAGAAGCTGTAATACTTATCGAAGCAGCGCTCTACTTACCTCACCTTTACCGACCTCTACACTCAGCTCCTCACAACCTCTCATTTTATCACCAAACACCAACCTTAACTCTCGCAACCCCGTACCCACTCTCTAACCTATCTCTATCACTAAACTACTCGACTTCAAATCACTCACTAGAAGTTATCACCTCCCCCTAACACCCGCCCCTCCCCCACTTCCACCCCACCCTCTCAGATAGTCACTTCTCATGCCTATCCGTACACATCCAAGTATAGCTCTCCTTAATGATGCTCTCAAGTGATTATCTACCACGAAATTTATTATAATGCAAAAACTCTTCTAACAGCTCTAATACTCTCAAAATATAACACAAATTCATAAATGCTACAATAGCTGATTTAAATATCAATATTTGAATAGGAAATAAGCATCTGTCAAAAAGCTGGGAATCTCTCTATAAGCTAAATGAAACTTAAGAATATCTGGCTCACTAGTGAATTTTTGGGCCAGTCATCCGCACTTAAGAAACTCTAGCTGCACCCCCCCCGTGCTGGGGCTTAACAAGATACTTTTACAGAATGGCTCCCTTAGCCTTTTAAAACATTAAGCATTAAAGTAATAAGCTATAACAGCTTTTTGCTCATTTTTGCTTCAAAGTGAACACAATTGTACTCAAGTTCTATGATTTTGGATTAAATTGATTCGATAAAGTAAATAAACTTGCTTTACAACCAAATTTGACTGATTATGAGCTTGATGAACAGTAATAAGTCAAAAGAGTATTTAGAGGGCTTAATGAGTGAATTCAGGCTTTAAATTTGAAAATCATACAGACTATGAATCTTGAAAACTAAATGTTATACTCATATGAATGTAGTACTATACTGGAAATAAGGAACAGTACAAGTGCTTCTTTCTTAAAGCTAGTGTTTCTAAAAAAGCTTGCAAGACGTCTATCTCATGCTTTAAAATTGAAGAAAATACAAAGTGAAAATTAACAAACACACTCAACTACTCTTGAACCTTTTTTTTGTCTTCTTTTTTATAAGTAGGACGCTTCTGTGTGTGTTGTTTGTTGTGTTGGTTTCGGTGAGAGGGAAAACCAAATCAAATCTTGCTCGTGAATACGCTTGGGGAGTTGAGTGATTGGCCAATTGGCTAATCCTAATAGTGGGAAAGTTTTAGTGGAGGAGAGGAGTGAGTTTGTCCATGGGATAATTGGGGGGGTTAAGGGTAAAAAGTTAAATGCGTGTTGATGTTGAAGTTTTAATACCCGTTGACTGGTTTGGGGAAATTTGGGCTGGAAAAATGGTTTGGGGTGAGTCAGAGTGGGGGTTTAGGGGGATGTGGCAACTTTAGTCTCCAATAGTTATATAGAGGCTTTGCAGGGTGTTGGTCACCTTGTGGGTGTTATAAGATTGGGTATTTGGCAGTTTTGGTCCTGTCCAACCCATATAAGTTAATTACATAGGTGGTCCTTGTGTATTATAACTTTTAGGGGGTTGGTAGTTTAAGCCCTTGTAGTATATCTTTGACATCTTGGCAGAATATACCCTTGCCTTCTTTTCTCTTAATTTCTTTTATAAATATAAGTTTAGGGTTTTGGCAATTTCAACCCTTAAACTTATATTTCTTGACTTGTTGACTTCTTAACTTCGGGGTTGACTTGGGTTGACTTTTTGACTTGATTGACTTTTCGGCTTCGATTTGGCTTTGTCTTTCACAGTCTTTTCCATTCAGACCGTCGTTTTTGTCGTTTTTGGTCTTGTTTTTAGATCCTTTTCTTAGTTTATCGTTCCTGCACATTACAATTCGCAAAAACAACCTATATTTGGCATTTTTAAGTCCGTTTTTGGTTATTTAAGCTGTTTTTAAAGGTTAAAAGGTATGTGTAATTAAGCTCACATACCAGTTCAGTTTGGATGCTTTGTAGGAAGATAACATCTTTCGATTACCGGTCATGAGTTTTTGAAGATCCAGATATATCTTTATTTACGTTCATCGGGGTTCCAAGTTACTCTAAGCCTATTTCATTGGGGCTTGAGTACAAGGCATGCTTACATACTTTAGTCTTTTCACCCATCTTCTCCATTGTTGCTCCTACTCCTCCAATGGAATGATCTTTGATCGGTGTGTTCTTTGGCGGCTTTGAACATTCTCCATGAAATGATTGGGTCAACCACATCTAAAACATTTTCTTCACTTTTATCATAAACATCCATTTCTACTTCTTTGGAAGTTTTTTATCGCTCGTGGTGTATGTCTTTGCAAATCTTCTCGTCTCTTGAAGAATTTTCTTGAATGCTTTAGACCATAGAATACTCTTGCGTATTCACTATCGGAACTTGAGCTATCTTCATCTTTCTTCATTACTTTTTCACTTTTAAGCACGTGATACTATGGTCTTTCTTGCCTTTAAACCGTTTTACCTCTTTTTAATTACTTTCATAATTTTTCTACATCTATTTTGTTAGCTTTGACTTGAAAGTATATTGATAAGTGATTAGGTAACGTATCCCAAATTTATTTTGAGGTTTGACAATAAAAATTCTTTGTTCATTACGTAGTCGAGATTATGAATTACATTTTAGCTGCATTATTTTTTGCAAGTTTTTTTTAAAGATCTCATGCTTGTTATGAAAGATTACAATTCATCCTTTTTAGTTTCGGGATTAAATTGAATAGGAGGAAAATCACCATCGGTAATAACATGCCAAAGATCTAGATCTTTTGACTTCACATAAGTTTCGAATCTATTTTTCCAATAAATAAATCCATCACTTTCAAACGGGGTTGGTCTTTGATAGATTGTCCCTTCAAAAATATTTTTTCGGATTCATTAGATCGATTTCAAGTTTTAAAATATAATTTATTTTAAAAATCTTGTTTAACGTGGCTCTGCTACAAATTGTTGGAAAATAAAGGGGGGGGTTGAATAGTTTACGCTTTTTAATTTACTATTTAAAATTAGTTTATAAAAACTAGATCGTCTTTTTGTGAATTCCATACTTGCACAAAGCAACAAGATAAATATGTAGAAGTAAATAAAAGTAGATAGAGTTGGAAAGATCCAACTGCAACACTAAGGATTATATAGTCGGTCGAGTTATGAAGCTCTTCTTCGGCTACTCCACTCACGGAGCCACCAAATCGAGAGTTTTCTTCACTATGTCAACAAGCTCTTATGGCGTGAGAAAAGTACTCACGTTGTTATATCCAATTTCGACACTAAGCTAGATGTCGAGTTCTAATTTAGCTAGAAGCCAAATCTATACTACATAACTTTCATGACTAGTTCACGACTTCCACAATTCACAACTACTTCACTAGCTTTCCATTACACAATTATCCATCAACTCCGTGTATCATGACTAACAACTTCTTCAATCTTTACCAACTTCACACCTTCAAATCTTTCACCACAATACTTATACTACCATACTAAATCTAACACTACTAAATAGGTTCACAAGATCAACTAGACTTACATCAATAACCAAAATCCTAACAACTACACAACTTTACAAAGATTTACAAGGTATGATTGGACATGCAACAAGATAGCAATATGGATTTGGGGGTGTAATACTTCTTCACTAGATGATGGATAGTATTTTCTACTTTGCACTTGAGATTTGAGTTGGAATCACTGAAAACATAGCTTAAATGATTAAATGATCAAAGGATTTTAGAGAGGATTGTGGGCTGTTGTAGAAAGAAAGATTGATGTGCAAAAGGTGAGAAAAACATTGGGGGATAGTCCAGTATTTATAGACCGATGGAGGAGGGGGTCTATGGTCCCCCCTTAAATAGGGTGTCAGACCCCTTAAAATTAAGGGGGCCACCCATGTAATTAAGGGGGGCGCCCCTTATTCAGACGCTTCCTTTTTGTACTATTCAGGGAAGGTGTTTACTGGACCATTTCTAGCCGTTTTAGGTCCAAAAATTTGAAATTCAAAATGTTTATTTTGAATAAAACAGTTTTTTAATGTAAAAAAATGGTTTGTGATGTTTATATAAAAAAAAAAGGGTTTTTTTTTTTTTTTTTTTTACCACAAACCATTTTAACAAGTATCGTTGAATTAAAATGCATCAAGCATTTGTTTATTCATACCTTGGAGTGATATAAGTTTGAAATGAATATTTACCACTAATTACTTGTTTATGTTTTAATTTTTCATTGAATGTTTTTATATTTTGTGATTATCAAAATGTAAGGATGTGAAAAATAATAATAATGCTTTTAGGCATTATTTCTATACCAACCCAAGATCTCAGAAATGGTTATAATTAAGATTGTCTCGAGGTAAACACTTTTCTTCAAACTCAGCGGATCTTAAGAATTAGAATCATTTCCTCTGATAGGGATTATGGGTAACTTATACTCAAAGTTCGAAGATGGATTGGATCAAGGGACATCAGATCATACCTCATTTTGGTGGAATAGGAAATGTGATACGGCGAGTTTCATCGGCGAACTCCTCAAGAAAATGTCGTCGTTCAGAATCGGGAGACTAGGTGAATGAAGAAGTGTCTTGCACTTAAAGAATTCTGAAAAGGAGGGAGAGGCGCAGAAGGAATATATTTCCCGATGGAAAAGATCACTTGCGAGATAAGCTTGAATTCTTCCTAAAATTAAATATCAATATATCGATTAGTAAGGAGCGCTGGGAAGAAGAAGACTTGGTCACGGTTTTTCAAATTCAGAGTGGATTGCCACTCAATAGATTATCATGCTATGGAGGGAGATCTTTGGTTTTTATCATGATTTAGCAAGTTTCAATTATGTCTCCTACGGATCAAAGATTCATCTTACACTTCTGGTAAGTTAGTCGGGAGGGTAAGGAAGAAAAATGAGCAGTGGGATTGCCTCTGGCTGATTTGTTGAAACAAATTCTATAAGATTTTCCTCTGGGAAACCTAGTAGAATCCATCAGTAGATTGATTCTTGATGAGGTTGTTTTGAATAGCTAGAAGTGTCAGTTCATATTCACGAATTCTATTTTATTTTACTTCTCCACAAATACAACATCCTTCAACCCTCCCCTGCTTACTACTCCCTTTAACTCTTTTTCTCTTCCTTCATATAACCACCTATCCCACTTTCCATATCCCAAAACCTTCCCCCCCTCCACAAAATCCCCCAAATCTTCAACCCACCACCTACAAATCCCTTACCTTTACCTATTTATTCCACCTATTTACCACACCAAAAACACATCTCTCTATCACTATACATACTCACCACTTACTTACTTTACTTCAATCTCACCCAAAAAACCCCCTTACATCTCCCCAAACCTTTAAATCTAATTCTTTTAAAATCATAATTCACAACCTATTCTCAAATAAAACATATTGTTGAATAAATTCAATCTATTATCAATAACCAAATTTTAAAAATGCTAGCCAAACTCCATATATAATACAAACTTTATCTAGAAACAATCAACATCAATATAGAACAATATGAGAAGTTTTTTGAACTTTTCCCAACTTTTGTTACTATATGTTGCTTCCCATCTTTCTTTGCCCTTTTTTTGGTTTATTTAGCGGATAAGGGTATTTATTGAATTCCTACTCCGGGACTGACGACGGGGGACGAGGATCCTTTGGTGAAATACATTGTTTCTTTGAGAAGGATGGTTTAGATTTTTGGGACTACGAGGAGGTGGGACCTTATGGTCTATCCACCCATGTTACGCCGGCTTGTAAAGTTACAAATCTAACTCGTTTCATCTCTACCGCGTTCTCCAATTGAATACGAGGACGGACTTGAATCGGTAAGGTCCCCACAAGGAAACAAGGCACACTCTTACGCCATTGGGTAATTAGGATCTTCAATTCACCTGTCGGGTTAGCATCGGTGTTGCTAAGGAGAGATCCCGGAAAACCCGAACAGTAAGAAGCGGTTGTTCATCTGAAGAAGCTAGCCATCATGTTCTTAAGCTCATTTGTTGTTTAGGTTGGAAGTTTGATCGAATTTTGTATTTCATTCCTTATCTCATTTTTTCACATTGATAATTTGAGTGTGCATGGCTTTTCATGTTAGCCTCATTTGATTTCATAAATTTTTCCAACTCATTTCAAGGACACTTTGTTTTGTGCAATTGTTAGCTTGATATTTGTGTTTTGGTTGAAATTGGTTCCGCGGTTATATCTTTCCTTGAGGTTGGCTATACAGTTTAGTATTTTTCTCGTTTGGTTGAACAAACCCGATTGGGTTGTTTGCTTAACCCACACTGGAGGCCGATAACTGAAATTTTCCCTCATTGCAGTTACCCGTGGCGTGCTGCTAGTTCTCTGTATTATCCTGATATTCTGGGAAAGTGTTGCCATCGGCGGCGAGACACTGATAATATGGATAAGCACCACCGCACGTAACACAAATCTCCTCAACAGCCTTTACGAAAGCTAGAGGTGGGGTTGCTTGAAATTGTTTAAGAATAGCCGTCATGGCGGTAGTCACAGCATCTGTTTGCTGACTGATTTCTGCATGGTAAGTTTGTCTCTTTCGAAAGAAGAATGAAAGGGGAATTGCCATCACTTGATTTCACTTGAGAAACAATCAATTTGTTTCGTGAATTGTGGACCTTGGATTTGTTTTCGATAATTGTCAACACATCTTGAGTACTTCTTTCCAAAAGATTGCCACCGGTGGTAGAATTCAAGGAATCTTGGTCGGTCGGGTTCAAGGCATTATAGAAAGTATCAAGTTGGTGCAATTCGATGAAACCATGATGAGGACAAGCATGAAGGAGATCTTTGTATCAGTTCCACGCCTCATGAAACGATTCATCAAACTGTTGTTGAAACTTGGAAATCTCATTTCGTAGATTTGTCGTTCTTGAGGGAGGTAAGAATTCGTTGATGAATTTGGACACAAGATCTTCCCAAGTGAGAATAGAATGAGGGCGTTCTTTTTCAACCAACGACGGGCTGCCTCGAAAGAGAGACGGACAAAAAAGCAATAAGCTGTAATTGCTGAATTAGGCTCATCTTGTATTTTATTTGTGGGACGTTATTTTGTTAAACCCTCTCACGCTTCGTGTGGTTTCTGAGGACTTTTTCTTTCTCAAGTCCGAAGAAATGGTTGAAGTCCATCATATTATGAGACTAAGCTTGAGCTTCGAAATGCTAGCACGAATTGGTGGGTTGGAAACCAAATTGCCTCCGCATAACCCCTCGGTGGGTGCACGGAGAATTCGCATAGTAGTTGATCGGCATCGTTAACTTACGGGAGATTCTTCAAGTGAGGGAAAGGTTGTTTTGAACGTCTATGGTTACGACGTCTCGGGTTTGAAGTGGTTGGATTAGAAGAAGAACGAGTGCGCATGCACTAAAAAGAAATTAAGAGAAAATAAAAGAAAAATATTTTTGTAACCGGAGTTAAACGTCCGCCCGGTTAGCTTTCTTTAAATTACACACCAGAGAGCGGAGGAATTAGCACGCCGACGCGATTTAAAAGCGTTTTCTTATTGGGCTAAGTTCCTTAGGATCATGTGTCCGCCTTATACCCCTCTTATAGTTTGTATTCAAAAGGTCGAGACGATTATAAACGATTACAATCAAAAACACGATCTGTTTTGTTGGTTTTAATTTTTATGGCACTTTCCACTACTTTAGGCAAAAAGTATGTTCGTCTATTTTTTTAATTGTTTTTATCTTATATACTCAGAATAATCACAACGGAAAATTTATAATTCACGAGTGTGTGTGTGTCAAAAACTAATCTTCAAACATAGACACGAAAATCGCACACACCTCCCCGGTAGCGGCGCCAAAAATTGACTTAGACCTTTTAATTATATAAAGATATAATAAATATATAAATAATAAGGCTAAATTAAGTATTCCGAGAGGCTTTTAAAAGATTCGTTTCTATCCAAAACAACATCCCTAAAAAATTTTACCCGGTTCGTAAGTCCCCACGAGGTGTGAATTGCAACTGGAGAAAACGTATGTGATGCGGGTTTTTGGATTTGGCATTTTTCAATTTCTAAGATTAAACTTGGCCCAACCCGATTAAGCTAAACTTGAAAAGCTAATAACTGATTTAAACTTAAACAAACGCGAACTGGTCGCAAACCGATCATTAAAAACATAAATTTTCACAAACATTACCCAACGCATTAACATTTAATTTTCCTCCGGTCCACAAATGCTAAAAGCCCCAAATTCACATAAAAAAATAAATATTTATTAGACTTTTTAATAATTGATTATTGAATTAAAACTGTTTTAATAAGAAAAATTAATTAAAAATAGTAAACAAATTGGGAAAAATCTGAAAAAATGATGAAAAGTAGTTTAAGATATGTTGGATGCAAGAAAAATAAAAGGGCTGAAAATGGCTTATTGTAATAAGTAGAAATAAGCAAAACTTGGCTGAAAGACTAAAAGGGAAAATGTGCTGTATTAAAATTAAATGGTAGAGTAGGTGGTAACTGATAGCTACTGGTTCGTTGGAGAGTGTGTGTTTGTGTGGGTAGACTAAGTGCTATAAGGGAGGTCATATGGTCAAATCCCTTGTGGCCTCTCTTTTTGAAAATATTTTTTTCTTAATGGTGCTAAGGTAGAGCGCAGTGGCTAGAAGAGACCGTAGGATGCTTGGAGTTATTTATGCTCTCTGTTTTGATTAATTGTGTTTACATGAATTGTTTGGATTATGTTTTGCATGTCATTTATTGACGACGCCTCTTTCTCATTAATAAAGACACCATTAGGTTTTGGGTATTGTTATAACACTTTGTGTCTTTGCTTTACTTTAGTTTTCATTTTAGTATTCTCTATATAGACACCATGTGTTGTGATGATATCCATTCTTGTTTACGCCTCGCGTTTCCGCCTTGGCGGGGTGTGACAGTTAAGCAAAACAGCCTAAGGGACAACTTTGGGCTTAATTTTAAGCACTCAATCAGAACCTTATGGCCATAAGGTTTATATGAGATTAAAGCTCAGCTTATGTACTTCTAAGATCAGCAAAGAAAACAAAGTTTGAAACTAAATTAGGCTAAGAAAAAGGGTTGAAAATGCTGGTTGCACTCAATACACACTGATTTTGGTTTTCTCTTAAAAGACAAGGGCAACTTGCAAACTCAAAATAAGCTAAGAAAATAAGGCCAAATTGAAAAACAAGTTAAATCAGATGGAGATTATCCTCCAATGAGCTTATGCTCAAAATTTTAAAGGCTAAAAACAATTTTAAGTCACTAAAAATCTAAGATGAAAAAAGACTTTTAAAGCAAGAAAATTGACTTGACAGATTTGGACAAAGACTCAAAAAGACAAATGCAATCATAAACTACTTAAACCTATTGAACTTGGATACCAAAAACACCACTAAAACAATGCTTAAAAGTTGGTTTGGAAGCTTAATCAAATAAGCTCTGGTGAAACTGTTTGTCACCACAGTTTCAAAGGAACTTTTAGAAAAACTTGAAAACCAACTTTAAGACCTTAAAACTTTAAAAAAAATAAAAACAACCTAAGAAGGCTGGTTGAAGTCAGCCAAATGACCCAAATGGTTTTTTTAACCCAATATGACCCTTTTTAACCTTTGACCCAAACACCTCTTTAAGTTTCAAAAACACTTTTTAAGGCTGATTTATGAAGAGTTAAGCAAGTTTTTAAAAAACCAGAATATCAACAAAGCTAAGATAAGCATAAATAAGCACAATCCAAACATAATTAAGCACTTAATAAAGCTAATAAGCAATAAGAAATAAAAGCAAATAAAGGACAGTTTTGCATGAAAACTCAAATAAATAACATCAAAGCAATAAATAAAGACACATAAGCATAAAGTAACTTAAACAAGCATAAAGAAGCAGGAAATAAGCATAAATAAGCACTGCTACAGTAAAAATAAGCAAAAAAATGAAAAAGTGAAACTTACAAAGAGTCCAAAGCTTATGGCAAGGAAATAAGCTCTCAACAGCTTAAAAACCAATCCTATGTGCTTCCCATGAAGCTCTAAACCAATGCCTTCCACAATACACCTTGCTCCTTTGAATTTCTTGAAAGGGATTTTATGATTTTTTTTAGGTTTTTGATTTTTTTGACAGAAAATGAAATAAGAGCTTATATAAGCTTTCAAAGGCTTAAAAGCTTATACAAGAGTTTAGAAACAAATATTTAAAAGACAAGGAATTTAAATGACAAGAATTAAAGGAAAACTTTAAAATTTCATTAACTTAAAGGAAAATTACAATGCTTAAATTAAAGGACAGAAATTTAAATGACAATGTATTAAAAAGACAGTATTAAAATGGTACAAACTTTGTTAATACAAATGATGATTAAACAAAAATTCGACAAAAGCTAATAAGCTACATATGCTTATATTTATACTAAAGTCCTAAGGTCTTGAGCTTCTTCTTGTGTTTCTTCTGAGAGTGCTTCAAGATGTGTGCTTGTTGTGTGAGTATAAGCCCAAAGTAAATCTTGGCCATCTATCTTGCTTTGTGCCCAAGGTCTCAAATCGTGTCCCTTGATTAATTTCAGCCAATGGAGTGATGTAGGATTGCCAAGGTGGCAATTGGGATCATATGAGGTGGGGTGAGGGTTTGAGAGTGATGTTTTGGCTGGGGTGAACAGTAAACGAGGAGAAAGGGATAGGGAAAGGTGAACAGGGTTGATTTGGCGTGAAGTTTGGTTTTGTTATAAGCAGGGTGAAAGTTTTGAGAGTTTCACAATATTGGCCCCTCAACAGGTATGTTATGTTTGCAAGTTAAGTCCTTGTGGTGTATTAAACTTTTGGGAGTTGGCAGAATTGGCCCTTGAGGGTATATGTTGTTATTACACCAACAGTCCCTATGGACTAACAGAGTAAAAGACTTAACATGGTTTTGAGCTAACAAACCGTTAGGGGATTTGGGCCTTATATATTGTTTTGGGCCGTTTGGTTATTAAAGGGATTGGGCCTTAAATGGTTTATTAACCATTTTGGTCTTCAAATAATATCTTAATGGGCTGACCCGGCCCATTAGATGGGTACGGGTGGGCCCATTAAGGTATTTCTTCATTTTCGGCATCGGCTTTGACCTTTGACTTTGTCGGGGCTTTGACTTTTTGGACTTTGACTTTATCTTTTTCACGCTCTTCCATTCCGTTTTGATTTTGTCGTTTTTGGCTTGATTTTTTGTCCTTTTGTCAGATATCCGTTTCCTGCACAATATAAGTAAAAACATACAAATACAATGTATTTTTGGTACGTTTTTGGTCATTTAAGTCCGGTTTTAATGGAAAATGGTATGTGTAATTAAGCACATACCAAAATCCCCCATACAAAACTATTGCGTGTCCTCACGCAATGCCATAAGTAAACACTTAAGAAAACTAAGAATCTCAATCCCCCTCGACTAATTACCTCGAAAAGTAGCTAAGTGTTCATCAAGGGGAATGAAAGAATCAAAAGCTTTGAAAAGCCCCGTTTTTACCATTTTTAAATATATACACTAACTACCACTAATATTTTTGTATTTTTCTTTTTTCTTTTTCTCAACTAACTAACATGTTTGACTTTCGTTATTTTATAACTTTTAGGGATCATAGAACAAGAAACATTTCAATCCTAAAATGCCCCAAAAAGGATAAATTCATCGTTCCTGACTTTTCACTTATTCCAAACCAAGCTTAAAACAAAATCACCGTTAAATATAAGTTAAGATGCTAACACTACTCATATTTGCAACTTGTGAACTTTTCACTCCCGACAATTATTATATATTAGGTGAATGTGCCATTTCGAATTTCAACCATGGATCAATGTTTTGCAAAATTTCTATGCTTCACGTTTCACCCGAGAATAATGAGTTTGAAGGCGAGATCATCCCATGTAGCGACTTTCGTCTCGGCACATCCCAACCTTGCGGCTAAGTGACCAGGCTTTTGACACCCCACAAAGACTAGTATCGGGACTCACGGACCTTCGGTTTCAAAAACTCTTAGGTTTCCCGTTTATACATAGCTTATTTAGAAAAATCACAACTCAAAATGAAATAGTCTTAGTTCAAAAGCATATTTAAATTTAAGAAAAAGAGATTTTCCCTATATTTATTAATTTACGTTTACTATACTTAATATAATTACACATCCATTAAACTAATGAAATCCTCGACCTTTTAGAAGGCGGCAACATCGGTTGTGAGCCGGCAAGATGCAGCAAACTTTTATCAGTCTCGGATTATTATTCTTACTATGGGCTTTCTTTAGAAGGCTGCAACATCGGTTGTGAGCCGGCAAGATGCAGCAAACTTTTATCAGCCCACAGTTTATAATTATTATTCATCATTCATTCATTCATTTTTTTCATTTTTTTTTGTTATTTTACACTTTTTATTACCACGATATATAGAGAATTTTGTTTAAGAAAATTTAAGTATAAATTTGAACTAAGACTGAAAAAAATATTATTGACTACATCTCAAAAATTGTTGATTTAAGTTTAATTTTCAAAAATAGCACGTATTATTAGTCCGATTAGAAGCTTATGGGAGAAAAAAGCCACAAACTACACTTATGAGCTCTTAAGATTTCCAAATAATCCTTGTTTAGCATCTAACTCATACTTAACCCTATCATTTTTCGTTCTTCGCGAAGATCCGCGAACGCTTAGTCTAAAAGTTAAGGAACAAGCTAGAGCTCAACACGCTCGATCGAGTCAAAATTTATTCTTATTCTACCCAGCAGGAAAGTCAAAATTGTGACAAAACACTTATTTTATTTTTGAAAATTTTTAAAATTTTTTCATTTTTTTGAAATTTTGGTGGTAAAAACGGGATTACGTGAAAACAACGACTGCAGGCATAATCAAATCGATAGATCCTCCCCCCCCATACTAGAACTAAACATTGTCCTCAATGGTTTAAGAAGGGTCTCTACGTAAATCCTAAGCCGTTTATTAAGTATGCTTAAAGATAAACGTTAGTCGATAAGATTTGGATATTGGATTCCCAAAATGAAGCTGAAGATTTGAAGCTCTTGTTTGAACGAAGGACAAAACCGCGAGCATGAGAGGCTTCAAAATCCAGGCAATCCTAGACAATAAACCACAAAACACAAAACACGGAAAAGGAAAAAGGCGAGCCTCTCACACAACAACAAAACACTTATTCATTACTACATAACTACCATACTACTACTACGATTATACTAGGATAAGCATGGGTTGCCACCCACGAAGCGCTTGTTTTAGGTCACTTAGCTTGACCCGATCCCCCCATACTTGAGCTTGTCAAGGGGGATAGAAATGGAGACACGGAACATCCAAAACACGGATGTCCTCTCCATAAGAGCAAGGAAAAATCTCCATCGGGCTTTCAAGAATTTTAATGACTTTGAAAGCTTTAGAGCCCCGATGAGATAGTTCCGGGAGAAGAGAGGTATGAACTCCTTTAGAAGTTAGAATCCCGGGGTTGAAAACTTTTTCCTCATTTTCGGATGAAAACGAGAGTAAAGCTCCGAGCCCGGGAACTTCTTTGTGGAAAGGAAGTTCATAAAGAGGAGGATTAAAATCCTCAAGAATTAAAGAAGCATTAGTGGTCTTCTTTACATTCTTTTTCATTGTTGCAAGATTGGTGACTTCATAAAGGTTCTCATGAATGAGTATACCCGGATTAAATACATTGTCCTCGTTGTTAGTTGAAGGCAAAGCATCAACCTCAGAAAAATCCTCATAGAAAACCAAGTCACACTCGGGGGAAGGAAGGAAATCACTTGATCCAGGTGGATCAAGTACATCAATCAAGATTTTAGAATCTTTGATTTTTTTCTTCCTTGGAGTCAAATGGATCATCATAAGTATTATCATTAACGGTCTCAAGATCAAAAAGTTCATCATCATAATCATCCCATAATGGTGGGGATGAGTAATCAAGAGTATGTTCATTGGTGAACATGTCTGTAGAAAACTAGAAAGGGGGGTTGAATAGTTTACCGCTTTTTAATTTAATATTTAAAATTTGTTTATAAAAACTTAGATTCGACTTTTTGTGAATTCAATACTTGCATAATATGAACAATGTAAATATGTAGAAGTAAATAAAAGATAAGAGTTGGAAAGATCAAACCGCAACACAAGGATTTATAGTGGTTCGGTTACGAAGCTCTTCTTCGGCCTACTCCACTCCCTGAGCACCAAACTCGAGAGTTTTCTTCACTATGTCAACAAGCTCCCTTATGGCGGAGAAAACCGTACACAACGTTGCTTATATCAATTTCCGACACTAAGCTAGATGTCGAGTTCTAATCTTAGCTAGAACCAATCTATCACAACACAACTTCACGACTAGTTCACGACTTCACAACTTCACAACTACTTCACAACTTCACTACACAACTTATCTTCACACCTTGATCACGACTACACAACTTCTTCAATCTTCACAACTAACACTACTAAAAAGGATCACCAAGATCCAACTATACTTACAACAATCACCAAATCCTAACAACTACATAACTTTACAAGATTTACAAAAGATTTACAAGGTATGATATGGATGCAACAAGATTGCAATATGGATTTTGGGGTGTAATACTTCTTCACTAGATGATGGAAGTATTCTTCTCTTGCACTTGAGGAATTGAGCTTGGATCACTTGGAAACAAAGCTAAATGATTAAATGATCAAAGGATTTTAGAGAGGATATGTGGGCTGTTTTAAGCAGAAAGAATGAGTGCAAAATGTGAGAAAAATGTTGAGGAATAGTCCAGTATTTATAGGACAAAAAGGAGGAGCGGAGTCTATGGCCGGCCCCTTTAAATAGGGTGCCGGCCCCCTTAAAATTAAGGGGGCCGCCCATGTAATTAAGGGGGCCGCCCCTTATTCAGACGCTCCATTTTTGTCCTATTCAGGGGAGGTGTTTACTGGACCATTTCTAGCCGTTTAAGGTCCGAAAATTTAAAATTCAAAATGTTTATTTTGAATAAAACATTTCTTTTAAATGTAAAAAAACATTTTGTGATGTTTATAAAAAGTTTACAACATTTTATAAAAGTTTCCTTTGATCATAAAATGCATCAAGCATTTATTTATTCATACCTTGGAGTGATATAAGTTTAAAATGAATATTAACCACTAATTACTTGTTTATGTTATAATTTTTCATTAAATGTTTTTATATTTTATGATTATCAAAATGTAAGGATGTGAAAAATATTAATAATGTTTTTAGGCATTATTTCTATCAACAATCTCCCCCCTTTTGATGATTACAAAAATTAAACTCATTAAATGTAAAATTATTTTTAAACAAGTATTTAGTGAGTTTTATATCCATTTCTCCCCTTTTTTGTAGAATCAAAAAGGCATCGTCGAGAATTGCTAGTAAAATTGACGGAACAAATGCTCCCCCTTGATGAGTGCTTCCCCTCGTTCGAGGGCACCAAGGAATCGAGCTATGGTTTCTTGGCTAGAAAAACGAGTTAGAACTATACAAATATTTCTAACATGTAGCAAGTAGAGAAAATATGGCAATTGCAAGCAAACATCAAACAAGGGATTAGTCATTCATTTGAGGCAATGTGTGTAAACAACACACAAGAATACAAGGAAATAAGAAGACAAGTATGCTTTAGAAGCATATTCATACATCATAAAAAAA
>BQNB010087700.1:0-26987 GCA_026074375.1 Tanacetum coccineum | reverse complement strand
TAATGCATATATACATATATATTGCAAGGCAAAATGTAATAGAACCTGTGGTATTGTTACTGCAGCTAGGAAATTTCTGTATACTATGTTTTTTGTCATGTTCCCTGTTTCGTTTGTTGGGTGCTTAATAAGTAGTTTAAGGCCTTCTCGAGAAGTCGCCCTTGATAAGGCTATATATAATTGGCCATGGGCAAAGACAGGTTCAGGAAGAAAAATGCCTATTCGCTCTAAGGATTGGCCCTGACTTTTGTTGATAGTCATGGCGTAACACACTTTTACAGGAAATTGTTTTCTTTTAAATATAAATGGTAACTGCAAGTCTCGATCAATTAATGGAATGCGTGGAAGGAAAACTTTTTCAGAGGTGCGCGTTCTAGTAATAATACGCGCTTCGATCACTTTGCTGAGTAATTGTGTAACGATCATGCGTGTCCCATTGCAAAGACCACCGGTAATGTTAAGATTGCGTAGCAAGATAATTAGAGCTCTAACTTTTAGCTCTAGCCTATGAGGTGGTAAACCTGCTAAGTTCAGTGAGTTTAAGTATTCAGTCGGGTATAATAGTTCTGTCTCACCTCCGTCATTACCGTGAGGAATTGCTTCATCTGAACTTGGGTATATGCGTGATTTTGTATTTAGTAGTGTAAGCACACGCACATTTATCATGTCTGCACTTTCATTTTTTGGACAAACGATGACTTTCTTTTGCAAATTATCTGCATTTGGTGTTTGAAAAGTGCTTCCATCGTAGATAAAATTTATCAGTTGTCAAAGTGCACGTATCCATATCTGGTTTATCATAGTCCTTAGGAATATCTTATGTTGAAATGTTCTTGAGTAGCCTGTTTACATCAAGCATGGGTCGAGAAGGCTTCTAATCTGAAGTTTTTTTTTTTTTTAAATATCCTCCGTTCATGTCTGGTTTATGTAGCTTCATTACTTTTCTTTAGTGTATTTGTTTCAATTTTCGTAACATAGGTATGATCTTTGTCAATTGATGGTCACGAATTTTCTGGTTTGGAGGCCTTTTTTTTTACAGGTAGTGTTTGTCTGAAATCGCCTCCCAGCATAATGCTTCGGCCGCCAAACAGAACATCCGGGCTATCTAAAATATCTTTAAGGCAGCGGTCTAAGGCTTCGAAGCAACGGCGATCGTTCATTGGTGCTTCATCCCAAATTATAAGATTAGTATGGCGAAGCAAATCAGCAAGCTGGCTGTTTTTTTTAATGTTGCATGTAGATTCATCTTGCAAGTTTAATGGAATCTGAAATCGGGAATGAGCAGTTCTACCTGCGGGTAACAACAATGATGCAATACCTGAGGATGCGACTGTTAGAACAATTTTTTCCTGTAAACGTAGCGCGCTTGTAATGGCTTTCCAGAGAAATGTCTTACCTGTCCCACCATGTCCATATACAAATATCAGCTTTTGCACATTGGCTTTCACTGCACTGGTTACTTCGTTAAATATTAGCCTCTGGTCTTCATTTAGTTTGGGTATTAGGAAGTTCCTTTCTTTAAGTAAAAGTTCTGGATTATAATTTGTCTCCTCCATTAGGAATTTATTTTGTAGTATAGGTATCATGTCTTCAGGGAATTTTTCCCCCCGGCGGGGCGCAAGTCAAAGAGTCTTTTAGCGATTTGGGAATATGAATTGAGCGTCCTTCTTAGGTCAAACTGTACAGGTCCGCGTTTATTTTTGAAAACCACATGCATGTGTGCATGAAAGTGACATATGAGGAGGTCATTCTCATGCACATTTCCTTAAGCAAGACTAGAACATGTGTCCCCTTGATCACATGTCTTCCCATTTGACCAAGTACTTTCTCAAATGTTCCGTTTTGGTACGTGAACTTTTTTTGTTCCACTTAATGTAACGAACTTTCAAGTTTTGTGTTAATTTGCACCAACCTTGACTGGCAACCGGGAAAAAAGTTATAAAACCGGAAAAAAGCCTACGTGGCATGTTTAATACTTTCTCTAATGTTCCGTTTTGGTACGTGAACTTTTTTCTAATGTTCCGTTTTGGTACGTGAACTTTTTTATACACACGTTTTTATACTCACGTTTTTATACACTTTTTTATACACGTTTTTATATACATTTGTATACACGATTTTATGCACACATTTTTACACATATTTTTATACACACATTTTTATACAAATATTTTTACACATACTATTATACACGTGTATAAAAACGTGTGCATAAAAACGTGTATAAAAATGTGTACAAAAATGTGTATAAAAATGTGTATAAAATGTGTGTATAAAAACTTGTATAAAAATGTGTATAAAAATATGTGTATAAAAATGTGTATAAAAATGTATATATAAAATGTGTATAAAAATATGTGTATAAAAATATATATAAAAATGTGTATAAAAATATTTTATTTCGTCCAACGTGAATACTTGGCGAGTTTGCATGTATAATGCGACAGCGCTTATCTGGCTTTGTTACAATTGGCAACAACGCGATCCGTCCCTTTCGATATATATTTGAATAAGTACTTTATCAACATCGTCCAGCCGCAATATTCTACATTTATATGTGCATAATATCGCATACACAAAGTTCTGTTATATGGGACAACATACCGATTATCAAGCCAAACATTTTGTCTTTGTGTTTCGATGCCATCGTCTCTTCGGCGATAGTGTACAAAACCGTCTTTGTCAATGTATGTTTTATCACAATATGCCTTTGGGAAATGTCGATTGCATGTGCGACCGTCCTTCATACATGAGTCCTTCATAATAACTGCTGCCTCATGGACCATGTATCATCAGCTCCGAGACGACCGAATAACCGGCAATATCTACTATAGGATCCGGTAACTCTGCGGAGACATATTTGTCGACGTCAATGTCTTGTTGCACTTTTGATGGGCCACTTACCCATAGTAATGAATGGCAGTGTGGCAGACCACGCTTTTGGAACTCTATGGTGTATAATACTGAATGTTAAAAAAAAGTTAGTTGGTGTTTATAAATACATATGACTAAGGAAAGGGAACATATGCTAATGTTCAGGGATCTTATTATATGACATGTACCTGCTGTTACGTCGCAAAAGTATTTGGAAATTACGACGAAGTTAACCATAGTAACGTACTTTTTTCTCAAACACACGATCTACGATATCGGCACGTATCGTGGCAGTTGTCAATTGGGAAACTGCTCCATGAATTCTATTCAATCTCTGCCTTTGGCGTTGCATGTGAAAGTGATGAAAAAAGACGGGCTGCCATGTACGCGGCAAATTGCAAGTGCATCAAGGTAGTGAGCATAAATATATCGTGGACCTCCAGTAAAAGAAGCAGTTAGTACAGTGCGTAATCCTAAATCACTCCCATCACGATCACCTCGGAAAATAGCATCATATATGCCTGAAAGATATTCATTTCTATGTCTCTTAGTTTTTGACGAATTGTAATCAAGGCGGTATTTGTTCAATTGCACAATATGCCCCCCCCCCCCCCCCCGGTAACAATAAATTGTTGAAAATAGTTGCCACCCCGCAACAGTAAGCTATAGTGATTTAGACGAACTTGCATCTGATATGAGGTAATTCATATTCATTTGACAATCGTTTTATCGGTTTATTAGATTGGCCTAAGACATATGCCAATTTCAAGTCTTTGTGGTATCCACTTCACCATAGATAAACAACAACGGGAAATTGGAAGAGACATGTAACATTATGCAGCTTGTTACCCCCACTGTTGAGGGTAAGTGTGAATGTTATTCTACGATTATAAACAAATTCATTTTCTGTATCAATTCTTGGTCAAATACTATTTTGCACCAACTGTCTCGGCCGTGTGGCAAATTCGTATTGGCGTGTCCTAAAACTAAATAGAGTCTTACTTTAAATCTGGTATGTCAGCTTCCATAAAAATTTGATTTTTCCCCCCACGCGAAGCAGTTTCGAAAGAGGTTGGAATAACGTCAATGTGATCGTCAAAAATTCTATCAGCCCTTCTACAATCTCTTTTTTCAGCTTTGAGTCATGGTTGTTGTGAAAATGAGCCAGCCGATTGTTTACTTCATTGGTAGTGTCACATATATACAACTGCAAAAACCGAGGTGGTTTCCCTTCATCCGGACACATTGATCCTATCCAGTGGTAAATCTGCCCCGATACTCTAAAAACATAGGGCCCTTTGCCAGTGTTTACTGAATTATCGATATTAGCTCCAAGTGATGTCATACTAAACATTTGATTGTATGCTCGTATATTGTCCATAAAATGTGCGTCATTATACAATTCTTGATAAAACTGTGGATATTCGGAGGTGGGCTCAAACTGTTACGGCCATCAGTAACAGCACTTGTGATATATGCAGAGGCTTTACCATATGATGCAGAATCGACTTTTTCACATTCCCAAAACATGGCGCCACAATAACGGCACACACATGTACATTGACCCAAATGAATATACTCAAGGGGTATACCTATATTTAGAAATTAAATATGTACCATTAGCATTATTTTTTTTATGTAAAACTGTATGTTAGATGTAGATGCTGACGATTTCTTACTATTTAAAGTCGAAATAGAATCTTGATTTAGATAGTGTGTGCCAATAGAATCTGCATATATTTTACGCCACCTACGAATACCTAAAATAGAAGACGAAAACTGTTAGCAATTAACTAACAATAGGTAGGTAAATTACATAACCACAATACTTACGCTGTTTGCCTTTTGTCTGATGTTTAGAACAATCACTTGAGACTTCATTTGTTAAGAAGTCTTGTTGTTTCTCTTTCGTTAGCCGTTGTTTTTTGCAGCAGTTGTTGGCAACTGTAATATTTGTAGGCCAAAGTCTTTAGTTATAATAATGATTTTGCTTGTGGGCAAGACAGTTGAAAGACCATTAACAATAGATAGGTAAATTATATGATGAGATTACTTACACTGTCTGCCTTTTATCTGGTGTTTAGAAGACAGACTTAGGCCTTCATATGTTAAGAGGTCTTGTTCGTTCATTTTCATTGGCTGCTGTTTTTTATGATAGTCGTCGTCAATAGTAGTTTCTGTTGGACAATATATTCAGTTAAACCATCAGCAATCAGCTAATAGAAAATATGTAAAATACAGAACCACATTAGTTACGTTGTGTACCTTTTGTTTGACGTTTACCACAAAGGCTTAGGCTCTCATCTGGTAAAAAGTTTTGCGGCTTATCTTCCATTGGCAGTTGTTTGTTACAATAGTTGTCGTCAAGAGTAACTTCTGTGGAACAAAATATTTAATTATTGGTATAATCATTTTGCATATGAAAAAAACAACAGACATGGTATTCAATATACGTACGGTTTGTGACATTTCGCGAATTCGTATGCTGATGACTACTTGTGGGTGTAGGCACATATAAAACCTTTTCAGAAGTAAGTTGCTGCTTGACTCTTCGTGTTTGATATCGGACTGTAGAATCTAGGCTTTTCCTTTTTCGAAACCGACGTTGTTTTATAGCTGAATGAAATTTACATTATGAATGTTGAATACTGATACACGTGTATGTGATAAGTCGATAATAATTAGTATGTGGTTAATAGTTACATACATCTTGCACTGGGAATGCCAATAGCATAGGGGTCGTCGTTATCAATATGTATACCTTCATAAACAAAATGCCATTATTAGGAATGATACATACGTATTTGACTCTAACCATATGCTTTTGAAGATGCTTACCGGCTGTTGGATCATTGCCGTTGGTTGCTATATTCAGACCAATATTCTTTCGAGTAGGCGTACACTTAATATTTGTATTGCTGCTACTATCTTCTTGGTCTATTGGATATGCATTTGAATAATTTACATTGGCTATTGACATTGATGAACTGTTTCCAATGGATGACGCCGGAGTAGACTGTTTCCAACATTTGCGTGATTGCTTTACGATATCAGATTCCTCATGGGTTGATGGTTTAGGCTGCAGCTTAATAGTACTTTCATTTGCTGATACTTGTGACCCATGAGTAACAGAACACGCAAGCTTATTGCCTATAACTGATGGTTTAAGGGCAGCAATTGCAGTATCAACTGTACTATTGACACAAAATTTTTCTGAAGAATCTAGGCATTGTTTTTTTGGCATGGCGCCTTCATCACATTCCACGGACACATCCACAGGTAGTTTCCTTTTGGTTGGTTTATTTTTAGTTTTCATTGCTAACGTTGTTGGCTATTGGGCAATACCACATAGACACGTATTTCCAGGTAGAATAACAATGAATTCTAATCTATGTCTGCTAACATATGGTGCGTACAAATAAAGGCAAAAACATATGTATCAAATGGCAAAGGATAAGGGCACAAATACGAAATCAAAAAGAAAGGCGAACAGGCATACACGCCTAAGGTAGGACGTTCCACTGCATACGAAGTCATATTACATGCAAGTGTATGAGTCTAAACAAAGTTTTAAATTGTTAATAGCAACATACAAAACATAAATCCTACATACTTACTGTAAAGGAAGCGACATAGGACCATGTAACATACCTCGTATCACTGTTGACGATGACGATTACTCTGGGTGATCAAAATCTAAGGGCGCACATATGAAGTCTAGAAGGTTTAGAGGGAAAAAGAAAGAGAAAGCGGACAAAAAAAAGGGGACGGTGGAAAATATCTAACGGCAAAAGACAAACCCACAATATGCGGGCTGCTAAGTCGGACTGGATTATAAATAATGGGCTAGGCCATGTACAGTGCTTAAAATGAATAGTAGAAAAGGGGATCAAAACTATGTCGTTTTACTTCTAAAATGTGTAGGATGCAAATTAGGATTCTCGCACAAATAAACTGATGGAATATGTTATATGGGTTAAATGAAAATAATACAGGCTCCACATACAATGAAGAATGAGTAAACTGCAAAATACATCTTTGTGGTTTACACTTTTTAACACTATACATCTCTGTTAGAAACTATTGGCACATTACATCATTCGTTAGCCAAACGTGAGACATAATACATCCCTGGAGAAGAACGATGCAAAAAAATTTCCGTTATCTTCTGACGAGGGATGTATTTTGCAGAAACCGAAAAGTTTACTACAAGGATGTATTTTGCAAATATTTTTATTTTATTTAAAATTTTATTTTTTTCATTATGTTTACAAGGTTTTAGAAGTGACACCTGTTTGAATTTCTTGGTCAAAAAGCTGATTAAAGCCAAAAGGGTACTATGCTTAAGCTAGTTGTTAAATAGGGCTTAAGCCATAAAGAGCGTTAGAGAGTAGTCTGATAGGAGAATCTACTGTGTTTCATAGCCCCAAATAAAACCATCGAATCCGCAAAACTATGTCGTTTTACTTCTAAAATGTGTAGGATTCTAATTATCCAAAGAAACTTACAATCATAATATAAACGATCAAATAACATTAAACATAACACTAAAACTTACTTGATACGAGAGATGAGATCATCATGCACGAAGAAGTATGATGGAGATCTTCTACTTAATCATCTCTTCTTAGTGATGGGTCGTAATGTTTGTGTGTATTTTTATGAGGTGAATAATCCTCTATTTATAAACGAGGTCAAGCAGCGATCAACTCCTAATTTAGGAATGATTATGTAATCATTACCATAATTACATTATCTCATAAGGAAATTAGATCTCCCATCAAGATACAATATCCTACAGAGTTTCATTATGGTAACTAAATATTATTTAATTATTCTTAATATTACCCATATAAATCAACAATATATAATGTACAAATATATTGTGCATTAAATAGGTTAGGACACAATTATAGAGAAATATCAATATTGAAATAGGATATTCACTAACAATAATTAGCAGCGTCCCGCAGGGCGACCACCGCCATCGTCGTGAACATATTCCCGCATGCCATAAGTTGATTTGACGAGTAAAAGTTTACGTAACTAGTTTTAACGGTAAAAGTTGACGTGGTGTCCCCGGCGAAACAAATGGTTATATATGGCCGGAGTCAGCGCATGTACTAATGATCTGTAACACCCCGTCTCATGTCGATATGAAATTAAACATTTGACCCATTTATAAGCTTAGAGTAATTAGATATTTTAATCATTTTTAGCTGAAATGGGAAGGTATCCGATTAGTTTACTTTCGATGCAACAATTATAAATGTAGATCAACTCACATGTAAGTTTATTCATTGATTGTGAAAATTACTGGTTATTCATTGTTTATCATTGGGAATGGGAATACAACTCACATGATATTCTTTTTCATGCTAAACAAAAGTAATGTGAGATGTATAGCTTATATCATGGAAATGGAAGTTGGTAATTAACGAAAAGCTTTACCTTGAGAAGAGGACCTAATAATAGTTAAACATTAAAGAAAACATATAATATGAAAATCTGAGTAAGAGTAATGAAGAAAATATAAAGAATGTGTTTGAGTAAAAAAAGGAGGAAAAAAAAGGAGGGAATGATGACCCAGAAATATAAGGGGGGAGGTTGATAATTTAGAGCTTGTTCTTTTTATTTTTCAAGAGATATTGATGGAAATTAGTTATTATCAAAAGCCCTAAGGGTTGCTTTTGATAATAACTAATTTTCCACCAATATCTTATAAAACATAAAAAAAACTAGCAAATTGGTTCATCCCATTTTTTTCTCATAAGTCATCCATTTTATCAGTTTGAACTCATGGACATTTTTTACATTTACTTTTAAAAGTGTAGATCATAATTTGTAAGTCATTTATATCACCAGCATATATGGTTAACATGGTCAGCTTAAGGACCTTATCATATGTTTATTTTAGAGTAAATTGCAAAAATCGTCTCTAAGATTTAGCCAAATTGCATGTTTCGTCCCAAATAGTTTGAAAGTGCAAAAATCGTCTATAAGGTTTAGCCAAAGTGCCAAAATCGTTCCACATAGTTGAGCCAAATTGCATGCTTCGTCCATAAGGTTTAGCCACATTGCATGTTTCATCGTTAACTAGGGACTATTTTTTTCAAAATAGTTTCATTTTGGGACTATCTATGCACTTTGAAACTATTTTGGACGAAACATGCAATTTGGCTAAACCTTAAGGACGATTTTTGCAATTTACTCTTTATTTTACATAAAGTGTGTATTTTAAAATAATACAAATCGTTGTAACACAACTTCAAATCAAAAACTTCCGACCCACTTCATCTTCAAAAAAGTGGAAGGTTTAAACATTCCAACTTCATCTTCACTGTGTATTTTACCCACTTCTTGTTTTGAACATTAAAACTGAAGAATGTAGCACACCCCTTGCAAAACTAAAATTCCAACTTAAAATCAAAAACATAAAAACTCACTTCAGGAAACATATGAAACAAATGTTCATCTCCATTATTGAATGTGAAGATACGTAAGGAAAACATAAAATTTATGCAAAACACTAATGAGAATATAATCCTCTAGTGCTTCAGATTAAAAATTGGATTTAGCCGTGCATTGTGCGGCAAACATCTTTTCTTCTTATGTGACGCACTTGTAGATCACCCCTAATCTATATTAAGCGTGCCACTTTTGTTTTAAATTTTGGAGTATAAATACAAAGCAATTAGGGTTCCACCCCATTTTATTAAAAACCTTACACACACTCATATATCTCTCCTTCTCCCTTTAATAATTCGACGCCGCTCCACCGGAATCCGGCCAGATTCCGGCCATCTCATCTCCGGCCAGCCGTCGCTCCTCTTCACCATCCTCACACCACCTTATTCATCACCATCGCAGCCATCATCCGGCTTGCGTCAACACCACGTCGTACCACCACTTCACGCCGCCACCACATCATCGTCATCCTCATCATCCTCACCACCGCTGCCATCATGGCAGTCGCTGCCACATCCTCACTACACCACCTCTGCCGCCGCATCTACCATCGCCACACACCACATCACCCCACCATGACCCCTCATCGCAGCCATCAATACCACCTCATCACCCTCACCACCTTCGTCCCTCTTCATTTCCATTTAATATTTATTTATTTAATCGTTGTTGATAACGCGAATATCCGAGTTAAAAATTCGTTTTTATTTTAACCGAGTCACAAAATAAATAACAAATATAATTATAAATGTTATAAAAATAATTATGAAATATTATCAAGTAAATACTCATTTTTGTTAGAAAAATGATTTGAAACATCCGTTAAGTCACTCAAACGAGCCCCGAACCACTATTTTACAAAATAATACTCAAAATTTACACTTTTTGTCCTTGTGATAATATTTACATAACTCACCCCCATATTTACAAAACTTGTCACTAAATTTTTAAAGTTTTATTATAAATAAAAATTTATAAAAATTTTCATTTCATTTTCTGTAAAACTAACACACACACTCTCCCATCTTCCTCCCAACTCACGGCCAGCCACCGCCGGATCCGGCCGAATCCAAAAAGGTTCCTCACAACCGAATCTACCCGTTCATCATACTCACTCGCCCTCACTCGCGTTTCTCCCTCCCCCCTCCTCTCCGGCTGTTGTCCCACCGCAACCAACACCACCACGCAACCACCAACATCACCATCTCCACGACCACTTCACCATCATCTTTGTCTTCGTCATCGCCACCACCACCTTCACCCCATCCTCATCGAAACACCATCCCCGCCACCAGTGCTGTACACCGACAAGGGTGCGTTTGGTTTTTATAACAGCCCCGGGTGTGTTTGGCTGTGTACCTAACAAAAGGGTACGTTGGGTTGTTCGTTACAACACCTCGGGGGTGCGTTGGGTTTTGTTCTCAGCCCCACAGGGGTGCGTATGGTTCGGGTCAGCCACCGCAAGGGTGTGTTTGTTTTCGTGGCTCAGCCACCACCCGAAAAGAGTGTGTTGTCGTGGGTCTATGGCAGCCGATGAAGGTTGCGTTTGGTCTATTAAAACCAACTATGGTGCGGTCTGGTTTTGGTTCGCACGGCACCAGCAAGGGGCGTTTGTTTGTCAGGTTTGTCACCAAGAAGGTTGCGTTTTGATTGTTGTCAGAACGAGTGCGTTCGGGTTGGTTTAGTATCACCACAGCCGCACCCTCAAGGTGTCGGACTGTGGTTACGTGGTTAATTGTTGCGGGTAACCTTGTCTTGTTTCTTGTCTTGGGTTGACCGACTGAAAAACACGCCCACAAAGGGGTGTTTGTTTCTGCGTAAAATCAGCCGGAAATGGGTGTTTGGTTTGTTGATTTACAGCCCACAAAGGGGGTGTTTGGTTTGGGTATAACAGCCCCTAAGGGGCATTTATTTCTGCGTCTTATGGCCCCGAATGGGTGCGTTTGTTTTGTATAATCGTTGCAAGATTTGGAAAGTTTAAAACCCGAATTAAATAGTGGTGTAAATTGGTTAAATAAATATGGTATTAAGTATTTTTATTTTTATGTTTTAAAGTCATTAAGGGGTGTTTGTTTCGTTGGACAGCAGCCCCAAACAGGGGTGTTTGGTTGGCTGTATAGCAACCACATAGGGTGCGTTTGGTTCATTGTTAATAGCTAATAAGGGTGTGTTTGGTTACACATGTTTTTGGTAAATTGTTTAAGTTCGTTTAGATATATATTGAGGTATTTGCAACATGGATTTGTTTTAATGGAAACCAATGAGCTTTGATAAAAATGAAAACGTCGTATAAACGGTAAGGTCATGCCGAAATTTCTAAAAATTTGTTATACTTAGTAAATTTTCATTAAAGTTTATAATATTGTAGAAACCCGATAAAATGAAAAAGTTATATATAGCTTTTAAGATTATTAAATTGTGATTTTACGAACAACCCAGAGAATAATCGAAAACTATGCTTTTACAAACGAGATAACTATTTAAACAAAAACCCGTCAAGAAAATAAAATATTAATTTATAAATATTATTTTTATAAATCCTAGACTAGGAAATAAAGTCATAACTTTTTGTAAAAACTTTAGAAACATCTTTTACTTATTTTGTAACTTTAAAACATGTGTATACTTTTATGCAAAAACGTTTTATTTATTTAGTAAAGTGAATTTCGAAAACGTGTCGAATTATATTGTTACGATTATTTTTCTTACGTTTCTTAAATAATACGTGTAAAGTATTATATGTTGCGACTTATTCTTTTGTTTGTTTGTCTTTATTATATGATTCGCCACATGAATTATATAATTGTTTCTTTTTCATATGTAATATATAGGAATATATTACATACTTTGTGTATTCTTTCCGGTGTATTTTATTTAACCAACCATCAAACTCATCCAACCTGAAATCCAAATCCCTTATCAACGAGTCGCGTTGATGTACTCATCCATCGGTAAACCCCAAATTCATCATCCTAAGCTAATAGGATTTAGCCGTTAAGTTAAGCTGCAACTTCTTGATCGAGCCATTTCGGTTTCTATTGTGTATGCCTAATATTTGCATCTCTGCTAATTGTTCTGCAGCATCAAGGTGAGTTCATAGCCCCACCTTTTCTCTTTTAATGGTTTTCATAAACTATTTTCAGGGTGAGAATACATGCTCGTTTTACCAAGCAAACTTATTGATTTCTACTACTTAAGTGTTACATGACTATTTTTACTAAAGCTTTTACTTGCTTACTACATGACTTTTAATACATGGTTGATTACTTATGAACTTACTAAAGCTTGATTTGCTATGCATGTTTTTACCTTTGGACACAAGTGTTGTTTCAAACTGTATGTTATGCCTGATATTATTGCCTAAGTACCTTCTCTGCCATTTAAGCCCCGTATCATGAACCGTCAATTGCTATTGTAGTGAGCGCGAGTGTTGTGGATAGATCTATCGGGACTGACCATCCCCGCCCGGGATATGGTTTCTAGATAACCATGTGGCGCATTTAACATTTGAGGTATTACTTTCTAGGGTGTTTGGCAGAACATCCTATTTTCGTGGGGCATTCCAATCTATTGATTGAAGTACGTTAAGGTTTCGGTGTCATGAGCTTAGTGCAATAATACTTGTTTTATATTTAGACTTAGTGAATCTGATTCCCTTGTCTATAATACCTACTTTGGACTACGGAATACGTACTTAGTCTGCTATTACTTAAATCTTGTGGTCCACTTCAAACTTTGTTTGATTTATTGAATCACTACTTGGATTTCGGAAATAATACTTTGAAATGTTGTAACGCTACTTTTCTTACTAAAATATTTCCTAAATTATTTCAATACTGATTTTACTTAAACCTATGAATTCATCAACATTATTGTTGACGTTTTTGCATGTATTCTCTCTGGTTATCATATTGCTAGCTGAGCACTGGGAGCATTCGAGTCGCATGGATATTAAAACTTCAAGGACTTGGTTTTCTTCACATTCGATAACTATTTTTCCTTAAATATACAAAATGATCACGTTTGAAATCTTGTAATCTTGTTAAATTATAAATTATTAGGACCTGATTTTACTTTGAAATTTTAATCGAATGTGACATTTTATTAAACGTCGATTTTGAGGTCGTTTCCTGTAACTTGTGTGTATGAACTATGAAGTAGCACCCCAAATGATATTCCGCTGCGTTGCTGTAATTTTGGGGGTGCTACAGATTCGTATCAGAGCAATCGTTATAGCGAACTAGGTCATTTTCGAAACATAAGTGTTGACTATTTATGATTACTTTCGGCTATTTTTTGGAACTTTCGAGTAAAGATGGTATTTTAATGGGAAAATTTTGGCTTAAATCCTACTGTATCTTTGCATTAATGAATAGGCTAATATGATAGGTCTTATTTCCGAGTTGTATGGAATGCCAGCTCTTCCGGATGGTTGAGATACGACCAAAACCGTGGAAACAAACTTAGTGTGTACCCATAATTTGTAATGCAGATAGTTAGGCTTATAAATAATTTTATTTAACTTGGAGGCTACTTGGTTTCTACATGGGTGAAAGGTAAAACATATGAGGACCATGTGGTTCTTTGGATAAATTCGTAACTATTCCGGATGAATGAGTTACGTCTAGAACGGCCAAACTAATCATAAATTATGCCCAGATTTTCAAAATGAGTTTGAGACCAATATTTTTATATTAAGTGCCCCATTTTCCGATTAAAACCTGTAGGATTCAGATAAACTTAAACATGGGCTTTCGTTTTGGGTCAAATGGATTTATAAAATGGGAATTATGCTAAAAACAATAGAACAAGAAAACGTTTTAAATAATCAGATTTGGCACATGATGGTAAAATGATAACTTCACTTAGGATCTTAACACTTTGAGTATTTATCTTGTAATCTCAGTAAACTAGAGTCTAACATCTTGTTTAAGGTGAAAACCGTTCGTTTATACCTATTACGAATTTTGAAATATAGGTCCATTAAGTCAGATTGCAAAGGGCAGAAATGTTTATGTAATGATAATTACCTACATATGTGTATAGTACTATGGTAAGTCTTAATAAGTTCTTTTTCTTTGATATTTTAGGAGCGATGCGGTGATCTCCAAAACATTAATGTGACTTTATTTTATTTCCTTTTTGATAATATTGACATTCGGTGTACTTTGTCAATTCTACTAGTTATTTTATTGTTCGACTCCGAGTCCGAACACTCTTCTTATGCTTTTGAATCGCGTATGTTGTGTTTGTAATCCATTGTTTTGAAATCTTCCAATTGATGGGAGTATGGCTTTATCTTGTCACCTCGGATCGTCCCGTCTTTTAGCACTTACCTTTGGAATATGATGGACTAACGTCTCATTACTCTTCTTGTTACTTCTTATGATTTTGAAGAATCATGTTGTCAAGTAGACACTCCTTTTTACTTATTATAACATTATTTTGATATTGTGTTTTGTGTCGGCCATGCTTAAGTAGGATGATTTATAATCGTCTTATTAAAATGAACTGGGACACTTCTTTATTTGAATAAGGAAATTATAAACCGCCGAACCATAAGTTTATAAATTATTACTTACAAGGATTGGGACAACACTTTTTGTAAGTGAAAAATTATAAATGAGTGGGCTTATGTGTATCCAACATAGCGTGCGTACGAATCATTCTTTGGGCTATGAACTCCTTTTGACTCATAATTTGTTATATGGATTTTTCCGAATTTGTATCGACCGTGGCGAACTTGATAAGCTAATAGTAATGAACCCTTAATCGCTTCTAAAAATTGATGACTTGTTAAATTCCTCGTTTCCAATGGCTTCTTCTTCGAGTCATGTATTTTATCTTTCCTTTTTAAGGATTCTCACGACACTCAATCCGTTCGCTCATGCTCATTGTATATATATGATGCTTTGACTTTTGTTCATTTAATTTTCGTTGGAAACCTCGATGAGGACCTGAGCATTTCCTCATCTCTTCATAAGTAAACCGTAGACGAATAAAGTGAATTGAGCATCGGGACGGCGCTCCCCTAAGGAGGGGAGGATGTAAAATCCCGTATTTAAGGTCCCTACTTATTCCGAACTTATAATTACTCCCTAAATTTTAAAGAATTCATTTTTATTATTTTAGTCGGTTTTCATTAAAATCGTCAATTTTAAAACTCTCGCGAATCTTACAATTGGAGTTTATCCGTTTTATCGATCGAGAAATCAACGAATGTCATATTTTATCCATGAGAGCTTATTTAATTTATTTTAATTATTTTTCATCTATTATTCGTGTTTGGCCGAAACCGCGTCAAAATAGTGATTTTAAAATTGTGAATATTTTAACTAAGTGTTTTAAAATGAATACTGTGGTATAGATGTTTTTAAAAAAATAAAAAATAAATAATATAATTTGTAAACATAACATGTAAACCAAACACCCCTTATGTTTTATTAGCTCCTACAAAGTGACAAACCAAACACCCCCTTATTATCTTTTTATTTTTTTTAACTTAACCCATATATAACCCAACTCCTTTATATATATGAAAAAATACTACAACCCAAGCCCATACCCCCTTATAGCCGGTTACACAAAAACAAACCCAACATTCTATTTTTTTATGAGTCGATACACTCTAGATTGCTTCCTTATATATATCACTTCCTTTAAAAAAACATAGTATTAACAGTCAAAAACAAAATCTCGTCCCTCTCCTCTCTGTTTGTTCAACGGCAACAACAAGAACCAACACCACCACCAACAAAAATTTACCATATCACTTCCATCCTACTATAATATCATTCCTACATAAAACCCCATTAATCTTTCCAATTAAAATTCATCATGCATCAAGTATTAAAAAGTTCATGATTTTATTAAACTTTTGGTTATTGGGTTTTAAATCTAATTGGGTGCAATTAAAGTATCAAGGGTTTAATAATAAGTGTTTAATCAAAATTTGGAGCAACAAAATCAAGATTTGGGTTTGGTTTTGGTCCTCTTTGTTCACGGCAGCAAGAACACAACCCAAGGGGTTATTGTTTTGATTTTTCTTTCCATTCTATTGTGCTTGTAAGCCTCTTGTTCCATCTTTATATTGATTTAATTTTTCTTTGAATGCATGAGTTTGATTTTGATCTTTTATAAGCATGCATGTTCTTGATTCATTTGATTCTTAATTGATCATGAACATCATGTATTAATGATTGAGATATGTTAGGGCATTGCATGAGGTTCGATTGTGATTTGAATGAGTTTTGATGGAGTTTTGAGATAGATTTAAGGGCTGTTTTAGATCAGTAGGTTGTCAGCCATGTTACGAAATATTTTTGGCTTATGGCCTACTGGGAAATTACACGATTGGATAAATTTATGTCTTAGCTACATGTGGCTAATTTGATGGTTTATCAACTCCCCCGGATGTAAGAGTTATGGCCGTTTTACGATTGCTAGTCAAATCTGGAACATCGTTAAGAAAACGAGTTAAAATCCAGGTTAATACCCTAAAATGTAGGATAGGAAAGCTAATCTAAGTATTATGCATCTTAATCTAACTTCTCTAAGTGGATTCACTTTAATAGCTATCACGGTTTGGAAAATACGTCAAAATTAGTGTTTGGTAGGAAAATTTGGGACTGCTGCAGACCAGCAGTATAAATGGGTTAATTGCAGCAAACTTTTAGCCTAAGAAGGTCTAGATTATTTGATGGGGTTGTAGAAATAAGTTCAAAGTACATGTGTCGAGTTGGCTAGATCCATATCTCCTCCGGATGAGTGAGATATGACAGATTTACGGAAACTAGTCAGTTCTAAACTACTGTTTGAAAAAGGTATTTAACTCTAGATTTTTGCACTAATGTGTTGGGTTTTTAAAACATGGTTAAACACTAGACATCATAATCTTTCATCTCTCTTTGGATTCAACTTGATTTCTATTATAGAATAGGATTTATGGCCAAAACCGTAAGCGTTAGAAATTCAGCGAACTTTCTGTTTTGAGTTATGATTAGTAAAAACTTCCCGTGGATTGGTAAATGGTTACATTGAAAGGCCTAATGTTCTGGAAACTAGACTTAAGTATCTTTCCATGAGTGAAAGCTCCATCCTTGTATCTATTATAGGTTAAGAGACATGGTCTTGTAAAATTGACTAAAAATTCAGCAACATAGTTTTACGCCTTTTCTTGAGAAATAAAAGTGCGGCCACATAGTAATAAGATAAGAATCGTTAAGCGAGACTTAGTAGACACTTAATATAGTACAATTGCAGGTTGTATACCAATTTGGGGATAATAATACTTCGGTTAAGTTATAATGCAATGCCATGCATATCTCGGAAACATATCTCGTGATCACTCGATTTATTTTTAGGTATAGATAATCTCTATCATTTTAAGCCGCGTCACATCTTTTAGGTTGTTCTTTAGACGCTTCTCGCTCGTCTGAAGATTCATCTACTTCTGGTCTTCATAACTCCCCGGTGAGTTCATAGTCCCATCCTTTCTTCTTTAATAGTTTTCAAAACTATTTTCGGGGTGAGAATACATGCTCGTTTTACCAAGCAAACTTATTAATTTCTACTACTTAAGTGTTACATGACTATTTTTACTAAAGCTTTTACTTGCTTACTACATGACTTTTAATACATGGTTGATTACTTATGAACATACTAAGCTTGATTTTCTATGCATGTTTTTACCTTTGGACACAAATGTTGTTTCAAACTGTATGCTATGCCTGATATTATTTCCTAAGTACCTTCTCTGCCATTTAAGCCCCGTATCATGAACCGTCAATTGTTATTGTAGTGAGCGTGAGTGTTGTGGATAGATCTATCGGGACTGACCATCCTCGCCCAAGATATGGTTTCTAGATAACCATGTGGCGCATTTAACATTTAAAGTATTACTTTCTAGGGTGTTTGGCAGAACATCCTACTTTCGTGGGGCATTCCAATCTATTAATTGAAGTACATTAAGGTTTCGTTGTAACGCTACTTTTCTTACTGAAATATTTCTTAAATTATTTCAATACTGATTTTACTTAAACCTATGAATTCACCAACTTATATGGATTTTTCTAAATTTGTATCGACCGTGGCGAACTTGATAAGCTAATAGTAATGAACCCTTAATCGCTTCCAAAAAATGACGACTTGTTAAATTCCTCGTTTCCAATGGCTTCTTCTTCGAGTCATGTATTTTATCTTTCCTTTTTAAGGATTCTCTACACATTCCAAGCCGGTCGCTTCATGAGGCTCATTGAGTATATATATATGCTTCGACTTTGTTCATGTTTTAATTTTAGTTGGACAACCTCTATGAGGGACCTGAGCAGTTTCCTCATCTCATCATAAGGTAACCTAGACGGATAAGGAGAATTGAGCACACGGACGCGCTCCCCTATAGGAGGGAGGCTAGTAAAACCCCGTATTTAAGGTCACTACTTATTCCGAACTTATAATTACTCCCTAAATTTTAAAGAATTCATTTTTATTATTTTAGTCGGTTTTCATTAAAATCGTCAATTTTAAAACTCTCGCGAATCTTACAATTGGAGTTTATCCGTTTTATCGATCGAGAAATCAACGAATGTCATATTTTAGCATAGTGGCTTATATTATAATTCTATATTTAATTACACACACACTACATTATTTCATCTTTTAATTCGCGTTTTGGCCCGAACCCTCTCGTCAAAATTGTGTTTTAATTAAAAATGTGAATATTTTAACAAAGTATTTTAAAACGAATCTTTGGAATAAAATATTTATTATATTAAAAAATAAAAAATAAAAAAATAAAATTTGTGTACACAAAAACAATGAAAACCAAAACACCATTTATTGTTGGGGGGATGGGGTGGGGGTGGGTTTTATTAGCTCCGGAGGGAGCACGGACATGACAAGCACCAAACAGGGGCGGGGGCGCGGCCAAATATGAGACGTCTTTATTTATTTTTAGTAAGAGCGTTTTAACTCCTATCTATATACGTACCTCATCCGCCTTTATATTAAATAGGGGAAACGTCTGTACACTACATGGGGATGACATTTGACCCCTCTCAGTCTCACTCTCTGTGCGCGCGGCTGGCGCGCGGAGGCTCAATGCTGCTTTTTTACTCAGTATCTAAGCGCGGAACCTCTCGCGCAAGTTCCCTTTGTGCTTACACACATACGGGGCGAGTCCAAACCGCAATAGATTTGGCTCATATCCATCAGAGACGCTGCAATTGACTGGCTATCGACACGACCGATAATGGCGCGGGGGGAGAAAGCTCGGAGACATAGTATTAACAGTCAAAAACAAAATCTCGTCCCTCTCCTCTCTGTTTGTTCGACGGCAACAACAAGAACCAACACCACCACCATCAAAAATTCACCAAATCACTTCCATCCTACTCTAATATCATTCCTACATAAAACCCCATCAATCTTTCCTATTAAAATTCATCATGCATCAAGTATTAAAAAGTTTATGATTTTACTCTGAAATTTTAATCTGAATTTGATATTATTAAACTTCCCTTTTGAAGATACAGCCCTTTTCTGTAACATTGTAGTGTATGAAACTATGAAAATTAGGCACCCCAAATGGTATTCTGCTTTCTAAGTGTGTGATTTTGGGTGTGGTTACGATAACCCATCCCTGCATTCCCTTCTAGATGGCACAGATAAGGCTGCTCCTAAGGCTGAAAGATACTCTTGAGAGTTTAAGCACTTGACAATGGCAAGCTTCAAGCCATGAGTCAATAGCCACCTCCAGTCAGAAATAGTGTTAAGGAGGTGGGGATAAAAAATTTCCTCTAAGTGGAGAGCCATTTCCAGAAGGTCGGCGTCCAACTTTGCTACTTTATCATTGACAATATTCATCTGAGAATCTTGGAACTCTTCGATATGTTCCTTCAATCGCTCGTAGCCTGAAACTTGGCCGCGAAGGCCGGAACACGTGGTCTCTAGCTCATGTACCTATCGCTAACAAAAGGTATAACCACAGATAATAAAAAGAAAAGATAAAAAATTCACACATATAAGTTCCCAAACTTCCATTACCTGGTCCACAAAACCACTTCTAAGTCCTGATAGCAGACACAAGGGCACAAGCATCGCACAATTCCATAAGGTGATCAATATCCTTGGAAGAAACCTAATATAGAAGTTCCTCTGCCCTTCCCAATCAAGAGACCCTTTCTCATATTCCAAAGAGTTCGCGTTCTTCTGTTTCAAAGGCATCTAACTCACTAGCATATAAATCTTCTTCCCGCCGACCGTACCTCAAGCGCGAGAAACCTAGGCACGGAGATCGGACGGCTTTCGCTGGCTTAGTTCCACATTAGTAACGGGCTCTATCAAACTCTCAATTTTAGCATCCCTAACCTTCAGCAAGTCAGCTTGTTTCTCACACTCAGACTCTAACCTCCTCCTCTCACTCAAATAGAATTCAGTCCGCATCCTGACTTTCGCTTGAGACAAAGAAGCTTTGGTGCGATCGGAAGTGTTATTTGATCCCAACATTAAACTCCAATGAACAGATGTGATAAACCATCTCACAGAAAAATCTATGTGATAGAGTTTACTGTGCTGAAGCAATAGCACTGGAGTCCAATGGTCAATTACATTTCCCAGGCAACGTACATATCACAAGCAAAGTGGCTCAATTTGATAGATTCTATTGCGGTCACAAAAAGCCTCGTGAAGGTTCTCAGAGTTTACAGTTCCCGGGATTCCCATTGACAGCTCTTTCCCAGGACATGGGAGGACAACCCTCAGTCATACATGTTTTCACACCTTCCCATCGTATAATCATAATCATGAATAACCTTTCATGCAAGGTACCACGGAGTAACACCCTATTGGTTACCCGTGGTTGTCCGGAGCCGGAGCTAGAAGGAATTCTCGCAAAATTTGTGGTGAAACATGCCTCGGCATCACCGCGGAGAGTCTCAAGACCTTACAAAAAGAGTTAATACCTCAGCATTGCAGGCAGCGTTGGTACTAGCATTGATGGAAGAGTCTGAGGAAATAACAAACCATTCGGTCAGACCGAGGGAGTCGAAGAATTGAGCCCGATAATATAATCAATAGGTGGAAACCACAGCTCTGCCATGCTTCTGTGTGTATCAGACATCGAAGTAATAACCATAAATAAAAAGGTTGCCACGGACCGACGCGACACCCAGCTTCAACATTCATCATATGCTCATGCCAACAACTGCTAAAAAGACCGAAGAGATAAGCCGCTGGTAGGCAAGCCTCATCGGAATTTTCTCGTAATCCCCCTAATATTTTCATGCGAGGTTGGGGAGGGTAACCTACCCAGCATCTGTAACACAACAGCCTTCCTCTTCTTTGCGTGAACTAGTAAGGTGCCTCTCTCGAGCGGTCACAGGACTTTTCCAGGCAGCGAATAATTCAACTCCTGTAGAGATTTCAATTCTTAGCATCATGAACCACCTCCAGCGGCGAAAATCGGTAGTTCCTTGATCCGCACTGCCTGGTACCCTCAATCAAAACAATCTCTTCACACTGCCTCAATTCACTCACCGATACTAGCGGGTAGTCAACCGGTAAGTGGTGTACGCTAAACTACACGCCGCTAGCTGTGTAATCCAAAAGAGCTTTGCAGGGGGTTCCCCCGATTAGGCGCTTACTGTGCCCCATTCCCAACTTTCACCTTAGGGAGAGTGTGGTGGGAGTAGCCGTGCAACTATGAGTAGCAGGAGAGGGAGGAGTGCAGAGACAGCCATACTGCGATTTCAACCGGCAGCGGCGCACGCGAGTGCGTACGAGTTAAAGAGTGCAAGGGGGTCCAGGAGGATAATGTAGGGATCTACGGGTGTAGGTAGACGACGGTGGGCTGGCGGCGGGTTCGGGTCAACACCGTGCGCGCGGAGCGAGTGCGGACCGTGGGTTTGCGGTAGCTATCGGAAAGATAAGTAGAGACTGTATGGTGATAGGTAGTCTTGGTATCGTCGACGTCACTCTCCAACATTATGTGTTAATAGCTTGTGATCCGATCGTGCTCATCTCTTAATCAATTAAGACTACACGAGAGAAAAGGGGCTCCACGGACGTCTATCCTGCTCTTGGCCAGCGGGTAGAAGATCGTTGGAGGGTGAGAGATGTGTATCACTAACAGACAAGGCTATAGTGGGGTCTGTATATCAAGACATCTTCTCTTCGCGTCTCTCTACCTACACGTTCAAGCGCAGCAACAGTACCCGAATAACTGCCGTTTCCTTTGATAAAAGGTCTCTAGATCACATCTTACGTGTCACACACTATGTACCAAATCGTGACAAACAGGAGCGCATGTTGGGATGTGGCGGAGGCGGCAGCCAAACGATGAGGAGACATGAGTAATTGTTTTGGTAAGGAGAAAAAAAGAAGCATTCCCACACAGCGTTTGAGTGAATCTAAAGGTTTGGTATAACACACGGCGTCAACATCTGGTCTCTCTTACTAAACGACATCCATCCCTTGTTTTTAGAGAATTTTACATAAAATGTATCGGAAACAACCCACCTGTCGTCACAATCCATGAAAAGAACGGGCATAATATGCTCAAAGTGAGAAACTTTGGCCACCGCAATAACAGAGAGTTGGGACAGATTGATGTGGTAATGCATAAGTACGTTAACAAGAAAAGTGGAGAGAGGAAGACGGAAGTTGGCTTACTCAAAGAACCTAGTATATACACCTATCTTTCTATGGCATTTCATGTAATTGTTTTGAATTAGGACTACAAGTGCAATTACGATGAACTCCACAGGTAGGATTATAGTAGGTTTGATGGGGGCAGAAAGTATCTGGACCTTTCTAAGTAAGAACAGACTTAATATCCGTAATACTGCTCATGTTAAAAAATAAGCAAGGATCAAGGCCTAACCTGAAAGTCTAAAGTTCTTCGTTATAGGTGGGCTCGAAGATTAAATCTGTATATAGATTGAGTAGTTGTTATATAAGTTGAGTGTGAAGGTATGTGAAGAGGGAAAAGTGAAACATGTGAAAACGTAGTTCAGGTAGTCAACCCATAGTATATTTATTTCAAAGTTAGATACCTATGAGCACAATGTCACATCAAATGACGATCTAACCGTATATATTGAAAGTAAAAAATGATGATGACAGTTAGGCATGTGGGCCACACAGTCAAATCAGTCAGAAAATGAAAGGCCAAGAAGAGTCCACGTCTTACACGTCTCACCTAACGATACAATGAAACGTCACGAAAAAGAAAATGACCGCGGAAGAAGTAAATAGCCGCGGAGAAAGTAGGAATGTCACAGAACCTTAGTCTAATAACATTTGTTACGCACAGCAGGCAGTGCCACACGCAAACAGATAAACTAGACTGGGGGGACTTGATGACGTATAGTACAAATAGCAGGCTTATTGGGCCTAGTTCGTACTATACACATTTGGGCCTAGGCCCAACACAACAAAACATACGAGCCGCCACTAAGCCCAGAGACAAACTGGCTGCGGCCCGGATGTTTCAAGACGCACGCAGACAAAATAATTCCGCAATGCATGTGCGGAAGGTGATCTGTGTCCGCAACCACGATTACAAGCGGATCATTGCTCGACAAGGGTCCCACTCTGGCCACTAACAGTTACAAGCGAAATACTAGGAAACCCTAGTACTAGACTCCCCTATAAATAGGAGTCCTCTGACACACCATAAGGAACATAATTTTCTGACACCCTTCTTACACACATATATTCTCTGACAACATGGGCACTTACTCTTACGCCGGAGTTCAATCGTGGGGTCCGTCCCCACGGTAAGGCTAACGGTTTTCTATCATTGGTGCAAGGAATCATCATCAATCACTTTGTTTAGTACAAGATCCAGTCCGGAAAGAGCTTGGAGTTTCGGCGCAACAAGAGATCTAAACCCAACTCATACCCCGTCATACTTTTTGTACTAACATAAACAGAATGTCTATATCTCAAAGTTTTAAAGTTCATGCTTTTAGATGTTGACGTTTTCAATTTTCATTGTAAATGTGAATCGAAATCATACATAACTATGGATAGATTAAAAGTTGCAATCTCGCGTTGTAGTTTAACTAAATTGTCACGTTAAGCATCTCCAATGCAGAGCCGCTGGTGATTACCCTGTATAGCTACGTTTACGCATTTACGTTATATATTCGAATGCATCTTTTTTGTAAATCTCTCATTAGTTAAATACATTTCATCCTGCTACAATACATAAAACGTCATTAAGGGGTCTCATTATAACAAATTGTTATTAATGAACACCTTTTATACACACTCTTAAGTTTTTTATAATTAATAAGGCCTTTTTTTAATTATCGTCTGACACCTCCAAATTCATTAACCCGCCCTGCTCTAATGTTATGGAATTTATCAAGTTCATACCATTGACACGTCATATTTTTATAAACTACTACTAGTAGTAACTTGCTCTTTCAATGTTATGAACTTTATCAAGTCTACAAACTCAATTTATCAAGTAAATCACTAATATTTTTAACAACATGTAATTGGTTAAAGTTTTAATTGGACAAACTCAATTTTCTCTCCTTTTACTTCATACGCATGAGCTCGTGTTTCTCTCTATCTCCTGTATTAACTAGATGGTCCAGTGAAGTTTTATGCACATGTCACTATAAACATGTTATATAAAGCTGTGTTTGGGAACAAACGTTTTGGAGCATCATAGAGCGTTTAGGAACAACAAGCAATAAACGGTAAACACTTGTTTGTTTGGCAACACTTCAACAAGCATTTGAAACATTCTCAACTACTTCAATCTTAAATGCTTCTTGAAAAAACAAAGCGACAAGCGGTAAGCGTTTGCTTGTTTTACACTTTATTATTATAGTTACAACTATGTTACCAAACATGTTTTTAAACAAAAAGTTACTGCTTACTACTAACCACTACTGTTACTACATGTTGCTTACTGCTACTGCTACTGTTACGTGTAGCCAAACATAGCTTATGTTTCATAGGAGATACTCTTAGAGCATAGGGTACAGTCGAGCCGTGGAGCTCTTGTCGTGGGAAAAAATGGTGTCACGTCATCACTTTTTCTCATAACACCAGAATTCACCACAACACTAAAAAACCCCTCTGGTTAATACCACATTTTTTGTGTTATGGTGACCCCATATTTCTTTTTAAAAAAATAAATTAAATACATGATGGCGCGAGATACGAAAACGCGAGGCTCGGTACAGTGTCTCGCGTCGTCGTGTGGCGTTTTCCCGGACCATTTGGGCTGGCTAGAACGGATTGAGACACCAAAACGCGAGTTGGAGTATGGTTGTGACGTTTACGTGTGGCGTTTACGTGTGGCGTTTTAAGGAAAAATGACAAGCTTGGCGCACCGTACCTTAGCCTCTTAAGACAATATATGAATACATGTATGTCAAACTAATAATGTAACTTGAGAACTATGCAAACTAACTGGGCAAGCTCAGTTAGTAATCAAGGGTATTCTTGGGTATGTGAGTTTCCCACCAATTTAGAGATTGTAAGTTCAAACCTCGCTGGAAGCATGTGTGAAATATATTGTGAGATAAAAAAATTGCCCTTTTTATGCATATATCTTATGTATATCTTTTTATTAACAACTGCAATAAATATAGTATTTCAGGTTTAAGCTTACTCTATAATATATGATTTATCTGGTTATGATAGAATCCAAAGGAGTTTCAAAAGTCAAGGAATTATGGGGATTCAATAGTGGAAAAAGTCAAATATGTGTCAGTTTTAATTTTTCTCTTATTCACTGAAAGACGATGTACCCTTTTCACAAGAACCCTAAAGACATGCAAATAAATATTGTGGGTGCCAAGTGTTTCAACGACATGCAAATAAATGATGTGAGGGTACCATTAAAAATAATGCCTTGTAGTCTGTCAAATCTTTTTAGAATTGAACTTGTAAAAGACCGTATGTTTAGATATTGTATAACCGACAGATTGATTTGTACTAGTAAAACATGCTCTAGACATTAAACAACTAAAAATGTCTAATGTATCGCTAGCTAGTCCAAGGTAGTTTAACTTTACCTACTTCTCAGTTTTAACGAAATAGTATATTAACTAGACTTTTGCTTGACCACAAACGAAGCTTATGGTTTTTAACTAGAAAAAGAAGATAAAATGGAAATTTTGCTTACACTATATGCCAATCTTTTATAGAGATAGAGATTTTTTTACATGCGCTCTGTTGCGGATTGCCGATAAAGATTACTACTCCCTCCGTCCTATAATTATAGTCCAGTGTTGACTTTTATGGTTTTTATTTTGCAACTTTGATTTTAATTATTATTTTTTGTGTTATATAAAACTTGATGCAAATTATATGAATGGATTGAGTTTTAAATGTATTTTTATTAGTGTAATTTTCATCAAGTACTATATAACACAAACAAAAATATTTAAGGTCAAAGTTAAAATATAAAGACTTAAAATATTGTACATTAAATTAAAAAAATTGCTACTCTAGAAATTGTGAGTGAAAGCAAGTCCACTTTTTATATGTATAATGTATAATAACCTTTCCATACATGTATACCATATAGTTACGACCGCTTCCGTCTTTGGCTTGTCCTCTTTGTGATCACGTGCTCGAGGATTCGTCCCATTTATTCTTCGGTTGCTCTGTGGCGA
>BQNB010087699.1:0-27854 GCA_026074375.1 Tanacetum coccineum | reverse complement strand
AACACAATAGTCGTTTCACAACTTCCCCGGCAGCGGCGCCAAAAATTGATTGTCCCCTTGGTATATATATATATATATATATATAATATAAATATATAAGGATAAATCACAAATATCAATAATAGTAAGAGAAGTATTCCAAGAGGGCTTTTAAAAGGAATTTACTTTTACCCAAAGTAATACCCTAAAAAACCTTCCCGGGTCGTGTCCCGGCGAGGTGCGAATTTGAAAATCGGTTACGTTTGTGATCTCGCGTTTGAATGCTTAATATTTGATTTGGTTTTCTATTTCTACAAATATAATGCAAAAACAAATAAGGGAAAACTAAAAACTAAAGCAATTAAGGATAAAACACGAAAAACGTTAACGGGATCCTAAACCCGTTCTTTAAAAACCTAAATTGTGAAATTTTAACCCTACAAAAGCAAATTTAATTTTTATAAATCCTAAATGATAAAAGAATTTTTTTTAAAAAGAATTATATTTTTTTAACTTTTATATTATTTATTATGAATTAAAAATGGATTTAATCTAAATTAAATATTAAAAATATTACGAATTGGGAAAAATCTGAAAAAATCACAAAAAGTGCTTAATACTATGAAGAATCTATTAAAAATAAAACGGGACAACCAGTTTATTTCAATAAGCTGGAAATGAGCAAAAAGGGGCTTAACGCTAAAACTGGTTAAAAGGGGTTATAAATTAAATGTGAAGAAGTATAACAGGTGAAAGACCCAAGGGCAGATGGTTGTGTGTGGTGGTGTTAAAATGCTTGGTAGAGGTTGTGGAGGTCACGGGTTCGAGCCTTGCTCACCCATGACTTCCCAATTTCCCAAGTATTTTTATTTTGCAAAATTTTTGAAACAGCTTTTTAGCTAAGCTAAAAATAAGGACTTTTTGTGAAATGACTTTTTATAAAAACCTAAAATAAGCTAGAAATAAGCTCCTAAAAGTGACTATATACCTAAAAAGAACTAAAAAGCTTATAAGCTTGAATAAGCTCTGTCCTAACCTAAATAAGCTAACAGTACCTTAAAACTAACCTAATAAGCAGGACTAAACATAAATAAAGCAAAGCCAATAAGCCAATAAGCTCAGAAAAGCAAATAAGCTTATTGGCCAAAAAATTTGACTAAACAGCCTAAGGGGGCACTTTCTAGCTTATTTTTAAGCTAGAAAATAGATCTTTATGGCTTAGAGTCTTATAGCACTGAAAATCATTTACAACAAGCTATCTAAATTATCAATCAGAAAACATTTTGAAAATCAAATAAGCTGTTTAAAAGGCTTATGAAAAAGGCTGTTACTTTTGAAAAGACAAAAGGCAAAGTGCATGCTTAATTTTAAGCTAGTAAATGAAGTTTGGACTAAAAAATAAGCTGAAACAGATAAAGATCTATATCTAAAGAACTAATGCTAAGAAAATTAGATCCTAAAACTAATTTTAACTTATCTAAATTTGCTAATGAAAAAGGGCCTTTTGACTTTGAAAATGAAAACTTAACACTTTGACAGGTTTTGACTAAAAACACAGTTGATACATGCACACTTAAACTAACCTATTCCTACTGCATTTTAGACTAAGAACAAGCATGAAAATAACACTTATAAGCACTTAATCAAAATTTAAACCAATAAGCTATGAATTGAAACCTAAACACCACAGATTCAAAACTTGAGTTCTCAAAACCTAAAAACACAATATTAGACTTAAGCAACTAACTAAAACAGATTCAAAGGCTTCCAAATGTATGATCAAAGTTTACAAATGGGTCAATATGGTATAAACAGCACTAACCATGGGTTAATGTTGTTGTGCCAAACACCGCTTTATATTTCCTAATTCCATTTTTTAAGCTTAACAGATCCAATTAAGCATAGAAAAGTAAAAACAGATGGAGTACTAAGATAGTAAAAGTCAAACAAGCAAGAAACTAAGGAGGATAAGCATTAATCAATAAGCTACCCTAATAAGCAAATTTGACTAGAAATGGACAGAATTTAAGAAAACTCAAACTAAACACCTATAAGCTATAAGCTAGGCACATTAAGCTAAACTAAGGCAGAATAAGCATGAATAAGCAGATAATTAGCACAAATAAGCAGTAATAAGCAGAATAAGCAAAGGACATAAAAAATAAGCAAAAATAGAAAATGAAGCTAACCTTTTCCCTTTGCTAAAACAAGGGCTTAAAAGAAATTCCTAAAGCTCTAGGGATCCATGGCTAGCTTATCATCCAACAAGCTAAAAATCCAAATTTTGATTCCAATGACACATAAAACTCACAAAAACTATGGGAAAAGCTTATATTAGTAAAACAAGTTCTAATGGCTTATAAGAGCTTATAGAAATGACTTACAAACATGCATAAAGATTAAAAGAGACAGATTTGTATAAGCATAAAAACTAAAATTTTTATTAACTCAAGAAAATTACAAGGCTTGAAATTTAAAAATACAATAAGTAAAGACAAATAAGCTGTAAATAATTTAAAAGACAAGACTACACTACTCCTAAAACTACTCCTAAACTAGATAGATTTTACAAAGGAAAACCTAGCCTATTTATATAAAAAAAGCTTGCACAGAGGTGTGCTTCTTGTGTTTGTTGTGTGAGGAGAATGTAAACCTCATCCAAGCCCTTGAATCGCCCTTGTTCTCCAAGGTCTTCGATCTCAGCCCTTGATTTCTTGACCAATTAAACACCATGGGATTGCCAACGTGTCTTGGATGTTTGTGAAGTGGGGTTGAGGGGGGGGGGGAAGTGATGGGTTTGTTTGGTTGTAGAAAAAGTTTTTTGGGAAGAGGGTAAATGAAAGTGACGGGGTAAAAGTATCAATGGCGAGAAAGGGGTTTTAGGGGTTTTTGTTATAACAGGGTAACGGGACAAGGTAACGGGGGTAGGGAAAAGGATATAGGGTGCAAAGGTTAAAAAGGTATAGGGGCTAAATGTGTTAGTCCTTAAGGACTAACAGTGTAAAGGTTTGTAGGGTAAACAGGCTAACGGGGTTAAGTGTGTATTGGGCCTTAGTTAAATGGTTTGGGCCAAATTTGGTGTAGAGGGAATTTGGGCTTTTATTTATATAAAACCTTTTAAGGTTGTCTTTAAATATCTTAACGGGCTGACCCAGCCCATTAGATGGGTACGGGTCGGCCCATTTAAGATATCTTCGGTTTCGTCTTCGTCTTTGACTTTTGACTTTTTGGTTGACTTTGACTTTTCACGCTTGTCGTGCTCGATTTTGTCCGTTTTGGCTTCGTTTTTGTCCTTTTGAGAATATCCGTTACCTGCACAGTAAACAACACAAAACAAGCATATTTTTGGCATTTAATGTCCGTTTTTGGTCATTTGGGGTCGTTTTATTAGGTAAAAAGTATGTGTATTTAAGCACATACCAAAATCCCCCATACTAAGATATTGTCGTGTCCTCACGCAATGCCATAAGTAAACACTTAAGAAAACAAATTCCCTACCTAAAAAGCTCTAGGGACTTCAGCTTATTGACAATAAGCTAAATACAAACCCATAAGCTCATCCATTGCTAGCTTATCATCCAAAAAGCTAAAAATCTAAATTTTGATTCCAATGACAACTAAAACTCACAAAAGCTATTGTATAAGTATATATGAGTATAACAGGTTCTATAAGCTTATGAGAGCTTATAGAAAGGACTTTTGAACAAATTAGCTTAAAGGCATAAAGATTAAAAAAGGACAGATTTGCATAAAACTTAACTTTTCATTAACTTTAAAAGATTACAAGGTTCTTGAAATTTAAAATACAATATGAAAAGACATATAAGCTATAAAAGAAATTTAAAAGCAAATTACACTACTCCTAAGTTACATACTCTTACAAAAGAAATCCTAAATTATTTATAAGCAAAAATAAAACTGCAGAGGTCTTGATTGTGTGCTTGTTGTGTTTTCGTTGTAAGAGGCTTCAAGTCTTCAATCATAGCCATTGATTTGGCTTGCTCACCAAGGCCATCAATCCTGACCCCTTGATTTATCCATGTCCAATTCAACTAATCAGAAACCCTAAGATTGCCAACGTGGTTTTGGTTTCTTATGATGTGGGGTTTTGTTGTGGGTCAGGGGGAGGTAGGGATAGTGACGGGTGAATAGTAAAATAGGCGGGAAAATTTGTTTTGGGGATTTGGGTTAACAGGGGTTAACGGGGAAAGAGAGTATAAGGGTTTAAGGACAAAGGATGTAATTGGTTTTGGGTTATAGGGACCAAATGTGTAAATATTAGGGACTAACTATGTTAGTCCCTAAGGACTAATGATGAAAGGTTTTAAAGGTGTAGGGCTAACGGTTGTTAGGTGTGAATTGGGACGTATGATGTCGAGTTTGTTTTTGGGTCGGGTTTAATAAAAATGAGATGTGGGCTTTTAAGGCTTATAACACTTATAAGTGTTATAAATCAAGGCTTAATGGGCTGACCCGGCCCATTAATTTGGGTGCGGGTTGGTCCATTAAGATTTCTTCGGTTTCGTCTTCGGCTTTGACTTGTTGACTTTTTGGGTTGACTTTGACTTTGACTTTTTCACGCTTTTCCATTCCGTGCTTGGTTTTGTCCGTTTTGGCTTGATTTTTGTCCTTTAGTGAATATCCGTTACCTGCACAATAATAAATCACAAAACACACAAATACAATGTATTTTTGGTATATTTTGGTCATTTAGGCACGTTTTTATAGGCAAAAGGTATGTGTAATTAAGCACATACCAAAATCCCCCATACTAAGATATTGTCGTGTCCTCACGCAATGCCATAAGTAAACACTTTAGAAAACCAAGAATCTCAATCCCCCTCGACTAATTACCTCGAAAAGTAGCTAAGTGTTCATCAAGGGGAATTAAAGAATCAATAGCTTTGAAAAGCCCCGTTTTGACCATTTTTAAATATTTACACTTATTCCCACACATATTTTTGTATTTTTCCTTTTTCTCATTTTTTTATACTTTTCTTTTTAAGCAACTAACATGTATGACTTCCGTTATTTTCATAACCTTTAGGGTCATAGAACAAGACGCATTTTAATCCTAAAATGCCCAAAAGGATAAATTCATCGTCCCCGACTTTTCACTTGTCCCAAACCAAGCTTAAAAACGATATCACCGTTAAATATAAGTTAGGATGCTAACACTACTCATACTTGTACCTTGTGAAACTTTTTGCTCCCAATAATTATTATATCTTAGGTGAATGTGCTTATTTCGAATTTCAACCATAGCTCAAACGTTTTGCAAAATTTATATGCTTCACGTTCCACCCAAAAGTAATGAGTTTGAAGGCGAGATCATCCCATGTAGCGACTTTCGTCTCGGCACATCCCAACCTTGCGGCTAAGTGACCAGGCTTTTGACACCCCACAGAGACTAGTATCGAGACTCACGGACCTTCGGTTTCAAAAACTCTTAGGTTTCCCGTTTATACATAACTTATTTAAAATGAAATAGTCTTAGTTCGAAAGCATATTTAAATTTAAGAAAAATAGATTTTCCCTATATTTATTAAATCACATTTATTGCACTTAACATTAATATAACCATGATACAATTGAAATCCTCGACCTTTTTGAAGGCTGCAACATCGGTTGTGAGCCGGCAAGATGCAGCAAACTTTTTTCAGTCTCGGATTATTATTCTTACTATGGGCCTTCTTTGGAAGACTGTCGTATCGGTTGTGAGCCGGCAAGAGGCAGTAAACTTTTATCAGCCCACAGTTTATATTATTACCTTATTCATCATCATTTTTTTCTTTTTCTTTTTTCTTTTTTTTACACATATACCACGATATATAGAGAAGACTTCTTTTTGGAAAATTTAAGTATAAATTTGAACTAAGACAAAAATGTTATTGACTACATTTCACATTCAAAAATTGTTGATTTGAGTTTAATTTTTAAAAATAGCACGTATTATTAGTCATGTTAGAAGCTTATAGGAGAAAAAAGCCACAAACTACACTTATGAGCTCTTAAGATTTCCAACTAATCCTTGTTTAGCATCTAACTCATAATTAACTCTATCATTTTTCATTCTTCGCAAATTTAAAATCTTTAATAAAAAGATCCGCGAAAGCTTAGTCTAAAAGTTAAGGAACAAGCTAGAGCGCAACATGCTCGATCGAGTCAAAATTTATTCTTATTCTACCCAGCGGGAAAGTCAAAATTGTGACAAAACACTTATTTTATTTTTGAAAATTTTCAAATTTTTTCATTTTTTGGTATTTTGGTGGTAAAAACGGGATTACGTGAAAACAACGGCTGCAGGCACAATCAAATCGATAGATCCCTCCCTCCCCCACATACTAGAACTAAACAGCCCCCCCCCCCCATACTAGAACTACACATTGTCCTCAATGTGAGACTGCCACCCTCATACTAATTTTAAGGCATAATTCAAATATTAAGGGGTCTCTACGCAAATCTAAAGCCGTTTATTAATTATGCTAATAGATAAACCTTAATCAATAACATCTAGAATATCGGATTCCCAAATGAAGCTGAGGATGTGAAGAACGAGTGATCGAGGGACAAAACCACGAGCACGAGAGTCTTCAAAATCCAGGGCAATCCTGGACAAAAACACAAGCATAAAACAACACAAGAATGAAAGAGGCGAGCCTTCTCACGTCACACTTATTCATTATTATACTATTATACTACTACTATGGATAAGCATGGGTTGCCACCCACGAAGCGTTTGTTTTTAACGAGTCATTGAGCTTGACTCACCCCCATACTAGATTTGTATCATGAAGGGTAGAAATAGAGATGACGAACACCCAAATTAGGAGTGTTCTCTTCATGAATCAACATCGGGCTTTTATGATGAAAAAGCTTGGGCGCTTTAAAGCCCCGATGTGATGAAGAAGGTAAAGTATTAATCACGAGGGAAAAATTAGCAAGAAATCTCGTGGATTCGACTTCAATGCATATCCCCGGATCATAAATCTTGTTTCTATCTCCGGAAGGAGAAGAAACATCAAGATCGGATCCGAGATCATTATAAGAAGGAATGAAGTCGAAATCTATATGAAGGGTGGTATGGGTGGGAAAAATATTAGGCACATCAACGGGGATGTCTTCCACCACATCAATGGTTGAATCTCCCGAATCGGGATAATCAACATGAAATGATTCGAACTCGGGAAGGGAAGTAGAATTATCGTCTCCTTCCGAGTCGTAATCATCACTCTCAATACCCGGTGGTATTGAGTCATCCAGACCGGGAAATATATCGATCTCTTCCCTAAGAGAGTCACTATCCTCAACGGGGATAGGAAATGTGGGAAGAGACTCGATGATCGTATTTGGATTAGCATGAAAATCTTCCGGCGGACGGGGAGATGAATTATCGTATAGCAACCTCTCCATAAGACTAATATATTCCTCGTGCTCTCTATTAACAATTCTTGGAGGAATTGTTATGAGTTCACCGGCGAACTCATCGAAGAGAGAATCAATCTTGGGAGAGGAAGCCATCAAAGTATCACGATTGAGTAATGATTCAAGAAGATAAGACTCGGTATCAAAACGATCATTTTTCAGAGTAGAATCGAGGTCTTCATTATGAATCGGATTAAACTCACTAGAAATGATTTCCTCGTCAAGATCAAAAAGAGGGTTCGAATAAGTTTTAAAACTTATTTCGTGAATAACCTCCTCATGACTTGACTCGTCATCACTAGAGGTAGAATCGTCGAAGAGAGGATTGGAAAACGTTGAAAAATTTGTCGTTTGAGAATCATCACAATCGGGCACATCACACTCACTTTCGATATCGGAAAAATCCTCGGACTCACTTGGGATTGGGACAAGGTTCTCATCACTAGACTTTATTAATTCGTCCGATTCCGTTTCTGGAGTAGTGCTAAGATGCTCGTCCCCCATACTTAGAGAGTTATCGGGCTTCTCGGTTGGTAAGACGGGTGTGATTGCAATAGTATACTCCTCGTCATCATCTTCATCATCATCGTGGTAGAAGGCAGGACGATTCCAGTTCGGAGTATTAATAAAATCAGCCAACTCCTCGTTTATACTTTGCAAATCTTGAAGAAGTTTGTTAAGTAATTCTTGTACATCCTCGGGTTGAGCATGCTTAACTTCAAAAAATTTATCCCAAGCTTGTATTAAAACCTTCGGTGTTTCCCTAAAAGAAATACGATTAAACTTCTTTAAAAAGTTTTGTATCGATTTCATTAGGTCTTCTCGGGCTTGCAAAGCTTCCATTCTCACTTCTTGAGGAGGTTGATTAATGACGGGAAATTGCGGGGGTTGAAATTGGTCAAAACCGAAAGAATTGGAATCGTGAAAATTTTGATTCATCGGTTGACATTCAAAAGTCGCATGAGGACCCCCGCAATTTTCACAACAAAGAATTTGTTGTTGAAAACTTGGTAAAGTTTGTGGGAACTCATCATAGTTTTGATTGTAGCATGGTTCCGGATTAGAGATAATCGGAACTTGCGGTGTACAATAGTGACCATAACGAGCATCGTTCTCGCAAAATTCACACAAGATTGGTTGATAGTGTGTGGGGTGGTAAGAGAAGCTTGGAGATTCGTTAAAAGAGTACGTAGTTGAAAAATTGATTGGATTTACATCTCCATACATACAATTTAGACAAATTCCATCAATAAAATGACAACCGCACCGTTGGCACGTGCATGAATAACAATAAGAGTTATCCGTTGGTTGTCCACACCCCACACACTCATATTGGAAATAAGACTCCATGAGAATTAAATGGTTTAAGAGGGTTAGAAGAAAATGAGAATTAAATGATATAGAGGGCAACGAAGAATATTTTTGAAGAATACATAAGAAAGAAAAATATTTTTGGTAACCGATAATCAAACGAGTGTACGGTAGCTCTTTAGAAAAATTTTCACCGGGGTCCTGATTGAAGACGAATGGCTCTTGAGGTGCATTAACAACGTTAGTATTGTCATTGGATGACTCGAAGTGTTTAGAAAGTGTTGGAAAATTTCTTTTTTATCATAAATTATAAACCAAAACTTTCCTCTAATTTCTTTCGTAATAGAGCACATTGTCGACAATATAGACCATCAACCGGGTTTCCACACTTGGGACAATTATGAGGGGGTCATTGAGACGAGTCGGGTGTTTTATTAGGATCACGAACAAACTTGTCTACGAAACCCCCTTTAGAACAACCACATGATTTATTGTACAAAGCTCCACAAGACGAACATTCTTTAAACCCATACATGATGATAGAATTAAAGAGGGATAAAGAGAAGAATTAAACAAAATGGGGTTAAGAAGAATATTTTTTTGGATTTTTTAGGTATTTTTTAAACAAAGATAAAATATTTTGGGACCGATAATCGTACAAAGTAAAACGGTAGCTCTTTAGAAAATCACAAAGAAGCGGAGGAGCGGGTAAGCGCGAAGCGTTTTAAAAACCTTTTCCTTTTGGGTCGAAGTTCGTAGGATCGACCCTCCTTATACCCCTCTTATAATATGTAATCTAAAGGTGAGCCGAATTCATAAGTGACACAATGGTTGTTTTTGTTTGCTTTTGATTTTTTTGGTATTTTTGATTACTTAATATTCACAATAATTGAAAAATAAAATATTCACAATTGAAAACGATAACTTCACGGGGAAGGGTCTTCAAACACTAATCTTCAAACGAAACACGATAATCGTTTCACAACCTCCCCGGCAGCGGCGCCAAAAATTGATTGCTTGCTTTCTATATATATATATATATATATATATATATATATATATATAATAATACATATATAAATAAATCACAAATATCAATAATAGTAAGAGAAGTATTCCAAGAGGGCTTTTTAAAAGGAAATTAACTTTTACCCAAAGTAAAATCCCTAAAAACCTTCCCAGGTCGTGTCCTGACGAGGTGCGAATTTGAAAATCGAGGTACCGTTTGTGGAACAATGCTTGAATATCACAAATTTGATTTGGTTTTCTATTTCTACAAATAAAATGCACAAACAAGTAAAAGGATGGGGGGGAGGTAGAGGAAGGGAGCCTAGAAGAGTGGGCACAGCTAAAAAAAACAAGGCATAAGGCTAAAATACTAAAAACGATAACGGGGATCAAAACTCGTTCTTTAAAAACCCAAATTCTGAAATTTTAACCCTACAAACGAAAATTTAATTTCTAAAAATCCTAAATGACTAAAAATAATTTTCAGAAAAAGAATTTTTTTTTATTATTTTACTTATTATGAATTAAAAATGGTTTTAATCTAAAAATATTATAAAAAATATTAAACTAACTTGGAAAAATCTAATTTTTTTATGAAAAGTACTTTGAATGATAAGGAATTTAAGAAAAATAAAAGCTGGAAAATTTGCTAAACAAATAAGCTGGAAATAAGCTAAAATGGCTGATAAGCAAATCTGGCTAAAAAGATATATTAAATAAATGTTGCAAGTCTATACTCGAAAAAGACCCAAGGACAGATGGTGTTTATGTGTAGAGTTGGGCTTATTTGGTTTAGTGGAAGTGGAGGATTACACCAGATCCGAACCCTGTGGCCACCCTTTTTGAATTTTTTTTTATATTTTACATTTTGAAAAATCTCAAATAAGCTAAACTAAACAACTTTTCTTAAAGACTTAAAATAAGCTGGAAATGAGCTTATGAAAGTGACAGTTTAAGCTTTTTATACCAATGACTTTTTAGCAAACATTTTGAACTTTTAAGACGCAATAAGCTAAGGAGGAAAACAAATAAGCTAAAACTGACCTAAAGCTATACCTAATAAGCAGAGAGGATCAAAAATAAGCTAACAAAACTCACTAAAAAGCAATAAGCAATCAGATTCAAATGAGGTTTATTAAAGGTCACAAGACCAGTTTTGAGCTTAAATTCAAGACCAATTAAAGACCAAATAAGCTGAAAGAAAAAGCTATAAACTAAAAACAGATGAAAATTAACTTCCAAAATTCACATAAAAACAAAAATTAGAAAAATTGGAATAAAAATAAGCTAGAAAAAGGACTTTGAAAAAGTGACAGATTAGACTAAACTAAATTTTTTTTTTGGATTTATGAAGTTTTAAAATGACAAAAAGCAAGCCTAATTTTAAGCTACTAAATTAAGACTAAATTTGAAAATGAGTCCAAAAAGATTAAGCTCAATTTCCAAAGAGCTTATATTCTCAAAATCTTATCTTAAAATAAACTCTTACTCATCTAAATTTGCTATAGAAAACTGTCTTTTGGACAAAATAAAAACTAAGATCCTTAAGCAGTTTTGACTCAAAAATGCACAAGACAAGTGCTCACTTAAACTTATTCTTTTCTACTGCATTTATAGACTAAACTACACTTAAAAACAATTCCAAAAGCCTCTATTGAAGATCTGGTCTAAATAAGATTTGTTACTAAATAAGAATTCCACAGAATCACACCATGGCTACTTTGAACCATAAATTTGATTTTTAAGCTATAACAACTAAAAGAAACAGATTAAAAACCTAAGATTAAGCTTGTTAAAGCTGGTTCAAGTGACAAAAGTGATCCAACAGTACTAACTCATGTTAGTACTGTTTGATCCAAACACCCCTTTAAAATTTGTTTTTGCATTTTTAAACTACCAAAGCGGATTTAAACTAAGATAAGTAGAAACAGATATAACAAAAGGAAAGTAAAAGACAAATAAGCATTAAATTTACAGGAATAAACACTTAATCAATAAGCCAATCTATCATTATATTTTTGGATTTATGAGACAGATTTTATGAAAACAAAGCAAAATTCAGAAACAAACTATCAAAGGCTTAAATCTAAATGTAATAAACATATAAAAGACAGATTAAGCAGAATAAAGACAGAATAAGCACAATAAGCCATTAAGCAAAAGCAATAAGTAGATAGCACTTTTTGAACCAAAATGTAAAAATAAACTTACAAGAATTCCAAAGCTTTTGGTGAAGGCTTAACACCACAAACACTTTCCAAATCAACCTAAGGCTTCCCAAGAAGCTCTAACCCATGGCTATCCAAAATTTACCATGCTCCAATGAAGTTGAACAGATTTGATGATTTGAAACAGTAACTTGCGAAATTTTGTTGGAAAAACTTTAAATGGAAGGAACATGTTCTATATGCTTATATAAGCTTATAAAAGTCACTTGAAAACATAAATAAGCTCAAATGCATAAAGAAACTTTAAAGAACAAATTTGCATAAAAGAACATAAAACTAGAATTTCATTAATATTAAAAAGAGTACAAAGCTTGTAAGTAAATGACTGAATTTTAAAGACTTAAAAACATAAATTTAAATCATTAAAAAGTAAACTACACTACTCCTAAGTTACTTCTACACTAGATCCTGTTACAAAGAAAATCAAATCCTATTTATAAAAAACTTATGCACAGGGGTGTGCTAGTTGTGTTAATTGTGTGAGAGCTTCCAAAGTCTTCATCCTAGCCCTTCAATTTTCTTTGGCCCCAAGTCTTGCATCACCGCCATTAATTCCTTGTCTTCTACCATTGACGAATGAGGATTTAGAGGATTGCCAACGTGGTTTTGTTGTGTTATGGGGTGGGGTTTGATGGGAGAGTGATAGGTTTGGCAGGTTGTGGGTATATGGGGAAAGAGATGAGTGAATAGTAGATTAGGCGGGAAATGGGTTTATATGTTTTGGGGATAACAGGTTGTTTAATTTTGATAACGGGGTGAGGGGTGAGGGATGTGTGGTGTAAAGGGTAAAGGGGTTTAAGACCAAATGTAAATATTAGAGACTAACTATTTATCCCTAATAGACTAACCATGAAAACCCCTAGGGACAAACAGTGCAAAAATATTTTAAGATTAAAAGGGTTTTTAGACTTATAAGTTGGCCGTGGTGATAATTTGGGGCTGTTTATTAATTTATTACAGGTAATGGGTCATTATAACTTATATATTGATCTTTAATAATGCTTAATGGGGTAACCCGACCCATTAGATGGGTGTGGGTGGGCCCATTAAGTATTTCTTCGGTTTTAGCTCCGTCTTCGACTTGTTGACTTTTGACTTTGACTTTTGACTTTTTCACGCTCTTTCCATTCCCGTGCTCGGTTTTGTTGATTTTGGCTTCATTTTTGTCCTTTAGTGAATATCCGGTACCTACACAGTGTATAAAGCAAAACAAGCATATTTTTGGCATTTTATGTCCGTTTTTGGTCATTTTATTAGGTAAAAAGTATGTGTATTTAAGCACATACCACAAACCGTGTGAAGAGATAATGTATATCTATTCCTAATATAACTCATATGCAATCTCCTAACAAGTAACTACTAATTTTATGCTAGCAGTACCAACTTACTACTAACAGTATTAACTCTACTACCAGTACTAACAGATATACTGGTAGTACTAACTAACTATCACAAACATTACTAAGCCAGGAAAACATAATTCCCAACAATCCTCCCCGAAACATGATGTTCACTTGTTAACCTTCATGTTTCTTTAGTTTAAGCTTCTTGATGACTTAGAGGATGTATCCAAACACATAGCTATTCTTTAATCTGCTCTTTGATGAACTTGAACTCTTTTGTGATATTGTAATATTTAACATTCATTTGCTTCTAGTCTTTGTCATCTTTATAGCATCTCAGCAACTCGGCAACACAGCAACACCAACTAAGTTGGCCTTGTAGTTTTTGGGAAACTACTAGCCAGAAACGATTTGATGTTCTTTACCAGTAGACCGTTTGCCCTGGAATTAGCTAATGGTTCATTGTAATAACTTGACATTGATAACCATATATTTTAGGCAAACAAAACAACAATCACGGATTTGAGAAGTCTTTTACCAAAAGCCGTTTGCTTTGACTAGCCAACCTCTTTAATGAGGAAGCATGGTGAGTTGAAGAACTAACATAGTTTTGGCAAACTATTAGCATTAAATCAGATTGAGAAAGTCTTACTAGAAAGCCGTTTGCTTTGGACTAGCCAGTTCAAGGATGTCTGTTAGACAGGTGAACTGAAGACCATTTGTTGTGTGGTTATAAAACCAACACTTAAAGATCCTTCTCACTTCCATCATAGCTTCCAAAGTCATCAATCTGCTTTTAAATGAATCTAAGCAGATCATAAGCACTATCACTTGCAAACCCAACTACCAACTTCAAAGACATCATCTTCTCAAGTGTTTCTTTTGTGAGTGGATACTTCCTCTCTGCAAGCATATGAATCTCAGTACCATCTTCCAGTATCAAAGTATGAACCCCACAAATCTCATAGAAATCACAGCTCTTAAGATTCCATCTTTCTTGATTCTACAAGAGTTCATCTTCTGCATTTGCATCAAATATTATCCTTAAATCCCCCCGAAGAACTAGATCAACACCTTCTGGAGTAGTTGTTTCAAACCTCTGCATCACCAGGTTATATAACTCTAAAAGATCTAGCCTATCAAACCTTGTCACCATCTCAGAAAAGGTTTTAATCCATCTAGAGCTTCCATCAGATCTAAAGATCCTGTAGTAGATGCCCTCTGCACCATGTTTGTCATAATGATAGAATTTTGATTCCTAGTTAATAATTGGAAATCTCTTCTCTAGGACTTCATAATCTACTATTCCTTCTTCATCTAGAACTATCTTCAGAAAAGTCTTTAGATACTCTTCTTCTTCAAGGTTAAAATCTGTCTTCTTCATGTTAGACATTCTTTTCATTCTTAGACTTCCTGTTTTCTTCTTTGAAGCGTCACTATCAACATGTGTTTGCTTCCTTGCCTTCTTTCTTGCTTTATCTTAATATTGGTACTTGGGTCTCTCCTGGTACTACTCACCAACTTCTTTTGCTTAAACTTCCATTTTAGTACTGTCAGGGTTTCGTCAAGAACCTCTCCTTCTGTGACGTATCTTCACCCAGCTGGCCTTCTTATACAATCTTTTCTATTCAATCAATCTTTCATCTTCGTCAGACCCAATAGGAAAAAAGTCTTGAATAGACTTCTTTGCTTTTTCATACAAAACTTAAACTTCATCAAACTTCTTGTTTCTTAGTTTACTGTGTATATATCTTCCTACATGCTTTAAGAAAGTTATCATCTAATTTCTTAACTAAGTTTTAGTGAGAGGTTTGTTCCTGATAGCTACTACTCTTTGTTCTGCAAGATCTTCCTTTGAGCTGCAATAGTGTCATGCAAAAAATTTAGCTCTTTGTTCAACATTGAATTGTTCCCTTTCTGCCTCTTGAAGTCTTTCAGCTAAAAGTGTATCTGCATTTATACTTTCTTGGATTTCATCAAATTTGCTAGCTAAGATAGCCTAAGTAGCTTCTTCAGCAGCAACCCTTTCTCTTTCTAACTATGCTTACAATTCAGCATTCACTTGTCTTGTATACTCTTTATCCATAGCCAATTGTGCTGCATCTAAGTCACTTTTCTTTAGCTTCTTTGCAGGCTCAGGCTCCTCTTTAAGAACACCTTTGCCTTTATCTTTAGGGTCTATTTTTGGAAGTGGCTTCAAAGTTAAAACTGATCTTGCAGGCCTATCAAATTCTTTAACTTCTTTAATAGCCACTCCTTTTAGCTTTGCCTTGTCATCTTTCATTTTCACCAGAGTTTCAGCAAGTGTTATATCTTCATTATCAAACACACTTATTGTAGTAGGAGGAGTCATTGGAGTAGCAGTACTAACTTCTGGTCTGCTGGCAGTACTAATATTAACAGTACTAACTTCAGGCACAACAATACTAACTCTTATATTACCAGCAACATTAACTTGCTCTTCATTGCTTCCTTCTTTTTCTAATACCTCTATATCATGTGTCATATTTAGCTCCTCAGTCTCTTTACTTTGCCTCCCCTCATTCATAGCTTCCTCTATATCCATATAGTCCATACCATCATCATCAAGATTAACAAAGGCACTGTCATCCAAAGTTGGTCCTGGTTTGGAATTTTTCCTCCCCTGTTTGGATACAGACTCCTTCTTACCCAACTTTTTCTTCATGGATAAAATAGACACACTCCTTAACCATGCTCTATGGTGTGAGATGCTAGGCTTACACTTCTTCTCCAAGCTTTCTATCTTTCTTTCTTTCTCTCCTTTTCTTCTTTCTTTGAATTCTAGTTTTTAGTTTAAGGATCTCTATAGCCTGAGCATCCTTGGAAGTCTCCAAAGCAAGAACCCTGTTTGACAAGTTAGTGCAAAGAACAAATAACTCATCTAGGTTCAAGCTACCCTCAGCTCTGTCAGATGTGTGACCACCTGAAAGAGGACTAATCATGTACTGAACCAGAACCCCTTACACTCCCACTAGTCCCCTCTAAGTCTTGCCTAAGATATTTGGGTGGTTTTCTGGTCTAGAAGATAATTTTAGTACATGGGTTGATCGCTACACTAGTTTAATGTAGGAGATGTGTTGGTTGGGGTTTAGTGTGTGTTCTTAAACCTTCACCCTCTTTTACTGCTGCAGGTACTAACATAGTAGGAAACAAAGGTGTCACATGTCTTGAAAAGTGGAGTCCTCTTCTTGTCATATTAGTAAAAACCTTTTTAGAAAGGACTGGTATTAGAAGATTATCCAAAGGCGCAGGTATATTTTGAAGCTGGTTGTTTAAAAACACTTGAACAAACCTTGGATACATAAGAAATTTCTTCTTAGCCTCCAAGTTCCTATTCATACCATCAAAAATCATTTTAGAAAAGTTAAATGTTCTATCATAGCTAACAAATCACTACGAACCTACATTAGTGGGAAATTGATCCCAAGAAGTACTTTTTGAGCTAAGACAGTGAATGATGGTATGAATTAGGTACTTCCATTGTGGAGAGAAGAGGGCTTTTTGAAAAGTAATAGTGGTAAGATCCCCCTTATACCCCATTAATGGAAGGTTTTCATAAATGTTTGCAACTATGAGACACTCAATCTCATTATCATCATTAAATAGAAGATCTCTTCTAATTGATGATTCTGATATCGATACAGTCTGTCCACTAACATGGCTTGGTGTGCGAGATGACATACATTATAGTCGGCGTGGTTGGGACCCTGCTGAGTTCTAAAACTGTTCAATAAGGGAAGAAAAAATTAGGACTTACCGAGAGAGCAATAAAAATCGAGCTTGTGAATAGAAAAGTCCATAATCTCATGAAACTGAGCATTTCCTTTAGTCTTTTCTAAATACGCAACCATGTTATGCTTAAGGCAAGATTCAAGAACAACCATTGTTGTTAGTTTTGAGTAATTGGGATTGTCGTCAATTAGAGGGATTAGGGTTTATAAGTTGAGAGCTTGAGAGAGAGATTAGGTGGATGAAATATGTGGCAAATTTAGAATGGTTTATACTAGGGTGAGCAACCCATGGCGAAGAACCGTTATAAAGTTAACACTTTAGATTAACCCCTAGCAGATAATCTTCTCTAACGGTAACGCCAGCGGTGGGCTCAACTTTTGAGCCTAGGCATGTACTAAGTTTTGGCTTGGCAATACTAACTTTTTGCTTACCAGTATTAACCAAAACTGGCAGCACTAACCAACTCAGTACCATATGTAGCCCTCAATCCTCATTCCATAGAACATAATGAACCCTAAATAATCATTAACCTGCCATCTTGCCTCCCTGAATTAATGCAGCTATAGGTTGAGCATTCCAATGTTAACAATTAAGAAATTGAACATGCAAACATCAAAAGCTTTGGTTAAAAGAACAGCCACATTATCATCAGTGTAAATCTTAAGCACCTGGATAAGCTTTTTCTCATAAGCATCCCTAATGAGGTGGTGCCGAATCTCAATATGCTTTGTTTTGGAGTGAAACACTGGATTTTTCACAATACATATTGTGCTTTCATTATCAATGTAGATCTTTGTGTTTATAAAATTGAACTCATAGTCTAACATTTGATTCTGAATCTACAATACTTGCCCATAGCAGTTGGCAGTAGCAACATACTCTGCCTCTGTAGTAGAAGTAGCCACAATTGTTTGCTTCTTGCACTGCCATAAGATAAGTCTCCTGCCAAGAAATTGACAACCTCCTGTTGCGGATTTTCTATCAAGATTTTCTCCAGCATAGTCACTATCAGAATAGGCTTCCAAGTCAAATGATGACTCTCTAGGATACCAAAGGCCCAGTTTGGGTTTGCCTTTGAGGTACCTAAAGATCCTCTTCATAGCATGAAGATGTGAGGTCTTTGGAGTTACCTAAAACCTAGAACAAGCACATACTGCAAACATAATATCAGGCCTAGTAGTAGTCAAGTACATTAAAGAGCCAATCATGTATCTATAAAGATATACATCCACATCAGCTACTTCTTCATCATTGATCAAGGGTTTCTGGCTCTCAATTGGAGTATTGGCAGTCTTTACACTAGCAAAATCAAACTTCTTTAGGATCTCTGCAACATACTTATCCTGACTTATGAAAATACCATCTTCCTATTCGCTTGACTTGTAACCAGAAAGAAGGTGACTTCCTTCCCATAGCACTCATCTGGAATCTGCTCTTAATTCCTCAATGCTCAAATTCATCACAGCACCAAGATTTCTTTTTAGAAACCAAAAGTGAAGTTGGTTGTGAAGGGCAATATCATACCTACGTAAACCTGTACTAACATGATATCATTCTTTTCCTTCTTGATGAAAAGAGTCTTGTCAATGGTTCCTCTTCTGTATCCACTCTTCAACAAGAAGGTAGATAAAGTAGCATACCATGCTCTGGGAGCTTGGTGTAAACCATACAGAGCTTTCACAACCTTGTAGACCTTCTTAGGGAACTTAGGATCTACAAAACCTGGAGGTTGAGACACATACACTTCCTCATCAGATGATAAACTATGAATCCCATATAAGAAGCAAAGGCCAAAAAGATCCTGATGGCTTCAATCCTAGCCACAGGAGCAAAAACCTCATCATAGTCTATCCCCTCCTCTTGTCTATATCCCTAGGCAACCAATCATGCCTTATTTCTAACTATAACACCTCTTTCATCCTTCATATTCCTGTAAACCCATTTTGTCCCTATTGCATTCTTCCCAAAAGGCAAGTCAACCAAAATCTAAACTTTATGAATCTTGAATTGCAGCAGCTCTTCCTGCATAGCTTCAACCCAACTTTCATCTTAAAGAGCTTGAGATATCTTTTTGGGTTCAATCTGAGAAAGGAATCAAGTAAACAAGCAGTGCTAGAAATCCTTGTGATTATTTCTATTTTGCTTTTGAATATAGCTTACAAAAGCATGTGCTATTGAACTTTTGTTTACTTTGCTCCTTGTCTGAACTGCTGAGGTTGGATCTCCAAGAATTTGAGTTGAAGGATGAATGGAGTGTATCCTTGATGTGGGAATAGAACTAACATTCACAGTGGTTTCTAAGTTAGTAAAGTCAGCCACTGCACCCTCATCGTCATAAGATTATGGTTAAAATCCCATTACTTGGAGTGTCATAGATTTCCATAAAGGCAGGTAATTTAGAATCATCTGGGTCATTGATAGGTTTAGATCAGTAGGATGGTCCACCAGCACTAAAAACTCTTGAAGGATTGGCAGTACTAACTTGTGTGCTAACAGTATTAACAGTGTTAGTACTGGTAGCTCTAGCAGCTCCTGCTTGAAGAAGCAAATTCTCAGTACATTGAGCAAACTCCTTTCTAAAAGCTTCAGCTGCATCATTAGCCTCCTTTTCTTGTCTTTTAAGCCTTTCAAGCTCCCCTAAAAAGGCTTGATCTTCCTGATCTACTGGCTCCTCATGTGTCTTTGAACCAGTATCTCCATTAGGCTTTTCACATCTATTCTTTGCTTCAAAGCTTTTGACTGTTGAGTAATAAGAAGACGCAAATGGCAGTACAAAGTATTCTTGCAGGTTCAGTTCCATTTCAAATTTCCTGCATTAAATATTATTCTTGTGTAACCTGCATTAATGATTAGCACTTTGGACCTGCAGTTTGTAGCTTTATTTTCTGCAGTAACAGGCTGATAATTCATTGAATCAGTTAAATAATCAAGATCAAACACCCAATTAGGTCCTTTCCATGCAACATTAGGTTTATTTTCTAAAAAGTTTATATGCAGGTTTTCTTTAACCCTCTTGGTTTCTAAATTATATACCCTAATAGCCTTGCTATTTAGAGAATACCCAACTAAAAACCCTTCATCAGACTTTTCTTCAAACTTGCCCAGGTGGTCAATGGTATTCAAGATGTTACAGGGCACCCAAAAGGTCTTATATACTATGATTGGTATTTTCCAGTTATAAGTTCATAAGTGTCTGTTTGAGGCTGGTCCACTAATACCCTATTAAGGACATAACAAGCAGTACTAACTGTTTCAGCCCACAAAGTTTTAGGTAAAAATGAATCTGCTAGCATTGTTTTAGCAGCCTCAATTAGGGTCCTGTTATTCCTCTCAGCAACTCTATTTTGTTGTGGAGTTCTGGCATAAATGTATATGTTCTTCCTTTCAGCAACTCCATTTTGTTATGGAGTTATGGCATTACTGTATTCTCTCTTGATCCCTTTTGACCCACAGAATTCAATAAAATCCCCATTCTTGAATTATGTACCATTATCACATCTAATAGTTTTAACTTTTTGATTTAATTGGTTCTCAATTTGTCTTATAAAGTCCTTAAGGATTCCACTAGTTTCTTCCTTAGTTCTTAAGAAGAACACCCAACTAAACCTACTAAAATCATCAGTGATAACAAGGCAATAAGTCTTATGGTTTATGCTCCTTACAGATGTAGGTCCAAATAAGTCCATATGTAAAAGCTGTAAAGGCTGACTAATAGAGCTCACTGATTTAGCCTTACAGGAGGCCTTGTGTTGCTTTCTTTTCTAACAAGCAACACAGGTGTGGTCATTTTGAAAAATCTTTAAAGGTAAACCTGTTACAAGGTTTCCCTTCACACGTTTGTTTAAGTTTTTAAAGTTAACATGACCCAACCTCCTATGTCATTTGTTAGATTCATCAACTGTGGCCTTTGCAATTGAACAAGCTAAACCTCCAGAAGGAACAATGTTCTCTATGTTGAAACTATACATATTGTTTTGTCTAGGGATTCTAAGTAATACTTGATTTTCATCAGGCAACTTAAAGTCAGAAGACAACACAAGACATTCAGTGTCTGTGAAGAGAACCTTGTTCTTCTTGTCACACATCTGTGACACAGAAAAGAGATTGAAATGATGTAGTTCTTTCACAAAGCACACATCCTTAAAATCTAACTTTCATGTTTTTATTTTATCTTTACCAGTTATGTAACCTTTACTACCTCCAAAAGCAACAAGGCCACCATTATAGTTTTGATATTCAGCAAGGTAGGCCTTGTTCCCAGTCATGTGTCTAGAACATCCACTATCAACAATCCCTTTGTTCTTTAAAGTTTTATGTGGATTATCCTGCACATGAAATAAGATAAATTAGTTTCTCTAAGGGACCCAAGCCATCTTTGGCTTGGGTTTGCCTAGTGGATCTTCAGAATTAACATTTTTACTAAAGCTTGATCCACTATTGTATTTGGAGACTTTGTTCCAGTAATGTCTTTTGGGTCTCCAACTACAACCTGTTGAGGGCTTAACAGCAGTTTCCCTAGGAGTTTTTACATGCTTAACAGTATTAACAAAAGCAAAACTAGGTCTTTCCTGTTCTTTTGAAGGTTGAATTACATATTCATCATCACTGTCTGATTCATACTCCTTAATCATAGGAGCATCAGACCAAACTTTAGGTTGACTAACAACTTTGGGTTCAACAACAACTGGTTCAAGCACAGATTCAAGTGTTTCTACATTAGAAATGGACTCACAAGAGTCAAAATTACTGGTTTGATTATCAGATTCACTAGTTTTAGACTGTTTTGGACCATATGTGAACATAGAATCATCTACTTCTCTATCAGGTCCTGAAGGCATGTAATTTCACCAGTTCCCTTACCTTTCTTTTTGTTCAATTCAACCTGTTTAGCCATTCTTTTCTCATGAAAATCACAATCTCTAAAGATGACTAAAACTGCCACATATAAAACATGCCTTTTTAGTAAACCCATATCCCAAACCCAACCTTTTGGACATTAAACCATTCCAGTCTCTCTTGTCAGCTTTAGGACTTGGACTATATGTGTTTTGTTCTTTAACAGTTTCCCTAGGAGTTTTTACATGCTTAACAGTATTAACAAAAGCAAAACTAGGTCTTTCCTGTTCTTTTGAAGGTTGAATTACATATTCATCATCACTGTCTAATTCATACTTCTTAATGATAGGAGCATCAGTTAAAACTTTAGGTTGACTAACAACTTTGGGTTCAACAACAACTGGTTCAAGTACAGATTCAAGTGTTTCTACTTTAGAATTGGACTCACAAGAGTCAAAATTACTGGTTTGACTATCAGATTCACTAGTTTTAGACTGTTTTGGACCATATGTGAACATAGAATCATCTACTTCCCTATCAGGTCCTGAAGGCATGTAGTTTCCTATCAGTGGAGGGGGAATTGCATGCATGCCTTCAACATTTTCAAATCTATCATGCACATGACTATCTTTTACATCACATGACCTACTGTCAAATACACTTTGAAAAACTTCATTTTCATAACTTAAGACACCATTTGTACTTGATTTCCATACCCAAGCCCAGATTTGTCCTATTGATCATCTGACTATTTAGGCAGTTTACTAAGGCTTTAGTAGAACTTTGAAACCTTCTCAAGTTGGTTTTAATTCTTCTTTTTCTTTTACAACTTCTGCTAATAGTTTCTTATGATATGTAAGCACATCAGTTATATCATCTAAATTAATTTTCATAAATCTAATCTTTTCTTCATAAGCCTAATTGATTTTTCTGATGACAAACTAATTGAGCTTCTACCTTTTTTAAAGCTTGAGTATAGGCCTGAATTTCTATACTAGCATCACCAAGTTGTTCTCTCTGTTCATCATATAATTTTTTAAGTTTAGCATATGATTCCTTACATTCTTTTGAACAAGATATTACCTCAGTGTCTGATCCTGAATTGTTGTAAGCCATCAAAGCAATGTTCTCTTGTTTATCCTCTGCATGATCAGTCTAATCAACACCTTCCCCATCAAGAGTTACCAAAGATTTAGGTTCCTCCTATTTTCCAGGTCTCCTCCCATTATCTTTTGCTTTATATCCAGTATTCCCTGCATCTCTCCTTTTGCTTTCTTGATTTCCTTTTGATCTACACTCTCTAGCAAAGTGCCATGTGTTATGGCAATTGAAGCATTCAACCTTGGTCTTGTCAAAGCCAACTGGTTCCTTGGCATCAAACTGCATCCTTCTTCTAGTCTTCTTGTAAAACTTCTTCAATCTCATGGAAATCATAGCCACTTGCCATTTCAAATCCATCTCTTGTAAATCAAACTCATTAACCTATTTAAGATCCTCATGATCCAATTGTGGACCACTTGATTGAGTAGAAAAGAAAGAGTACTTGAGTTCATCAGTGTATGATGAAGAGCCTTCCTTTTGTGAGTTATAGCTAGAAGAAGTAGAAACACTATAAGAAGTACTAACATCATTAGTATTGTTAGTGCTTTCAGAAGAAACAAAGACTCTAAGATTGTTATAGAGATCATCAATACTAAGACTGTCCACTCCTGGCTTGGTCCTCAAGACTAAGGATACTTAGGACCAGGAAGAAGGTAAAGACCTAAGGAACTTCTGATTGGCATCTTCAGTGGAGACACCTGCACTATGAATCTCAAATTGACTCAGAAGACTCTGAAACCTATCATAACCTTTGTGCAGTCCTTCTAAGTTAGATATAGAAAAGCCTTCAAATTGTTGCTTCAGAATGTATTTTTGCATCTTCTTTGATTCATCATTACCACCAAATCTGGATTTGATATCATCCCACATCACTTTAGCATCATTCATCTTATGAAATTTTGCTAGATGATCTTCTGGTAAAGCCATAAGCAAGGTGGTCCTTACTTTTCTTTCTTTCTCTCTGGCTAAAATTTCTTCAGCAGTTTTAGGAGGTAAAACCTTTATTACTCCATTAGTATCTGTTGAGACACTTACAGGACCATTTCCTCTTTGAATGACTTCCCATATAGGATAGTCTATATGTGTTAAGTAATGTTCCATTTTCATGGCCCATATGTTATACTCACCTTTCTTCAAAATAGGGAGTTTGGTGGTTGACATAGTATGAGGGGTTTGTTGTGTTGGTGTTGCTACTGGTGGTGGTGGTGGATTTTCATTATCTGATCCCGCTATTGAATAGATATAAAAGGTAAAAGTTTGAAACTTATGTGTTTTGGTTCTTCTTACTCAGAGTTTCTCAACAAGCTCTGATACCACTTGTTGATACCAGTCTGAATAGATCTTTCTAGCCTATTAAGGGTGGTAGCTAATCTATATAGATCCAAACTAACTACAAGAGAAACAATGACTATAAACAATATAAGTTTTGTGGAAACTAACTTATACTGCTAAGAAGAACAATGAATAAAACAAAACTTTGATTACTATTAATCTGCTAGGTTACAGATTACTAACTATGACTATTATGTGAAACTTGTGTATGAAACTTGTATATCTAACTAATGCCGTAGGGTTCCTTTTATACACCAAGGAAAACCCTAATAGGCTTACAAAACGTGTAAAGAGATAATGCATATCTATTCCTATAATAACTCATGCATATCTCATAACAGTACTAACTTACTACTAACAGCACTAATTATACTGGCAGTACTAACAATGTACTAGCAGTACTAAGTATTTATAACTAACAGTACTAACTACTTAGTCTATTTTCTTAAATCTTTAGCATTCTTCATTAGCAGCACTAAGTAGAACTGGCAGTACTAACTTGTATAAGTAGCAGCACTAAGTTATAGAAACTTCTGAAACCCAACAAAAAGCAACCGGTGTACGCAATCTTTTATGTTCATTTTGAAATATTAAAATATAATAGAGTAACATACATCTAATAGTGGCAATGAGAAACCTATTGCAGCGACTTCTAAATTGACCCAAAATGTTTAAAATGCGTTCGACTATACCTAAACACGAAGTATTGTTCATATTTGCTTACCAAAACTGCGTATTTGTGTATCTTTGCGGGAAATAAGTTGCCTTTCACAATGCGCCCTGTGATTTTTGACTTCTGTTGTTCTTGAGCGTGTGAGTTCCTTAATTTCTCGACCTCCTTATGATCCTTCACTTTCACCTGGTGGCTTATCTTTAGTACCTGAAGCAAATGGATACATAAAAACCAATCATCTTCAACATCGTGTTTCTGATGCTAAATAATAGGCATACCAGAATAGTTTACCACAATCATTTCACCCAAGCATCCAATTACAATAACAATAACCGCGACCTCAAATCGCTTAATCAGTGGTCTAAAGCGGTTCACAACAATCCTAAGTTCCGAATTACATATGCGTATATACATACTACATAAAGATTACTTTTTGCATACAAAACCTCTTACAAATAACACATTATTGTCATAATCTATTTTTATCTTTCTATGTACCTTGACATTTGATCAATCACATTATGGGCATCATCCAAGTTACAGCCAAATAACTAATATGATTACATGATGTATTATATGTCTGGTAGAAAAATCACAAAAACAATAACAAAAGATGAAGAAATTCAATCTAAACATTACACATTTAAAATTTATACAAAATTACAAAAAAATAAATTAATTAACAAAAAAATAAATCAAAATCGTAACTGTGTTTCAATACCTAAGAAGCAACATATGTGGTGGTGTTTAGCAGAGATACCAGTGGCGGCGGTGCTAGTACTACACAAATACAAACCAAATTAACAAAATTAAAAGAATGTTCAATTTGATGTTTTTGAATTTAGTTTATGGCTTGCAGCTAAAGATAATGTTACCTTGTGAATTTTTCAATTTCTTCTTATGCGTGTGTGTGTAAAAAGATATGAAGTGGAAGCTGAACTTGAAGTGTGTGGATTACTGACCGGCCGAATTTTTGAGGGAGAAAACGCAACTTAATTTTGTGAGTTAGATCAATAAGAGTGTGTGAAAAAGGTGTTTTGTTCAGTCATATCTCAAAACTTAGGGACGATGAAGAAGGATCGAGAAGGAGAGAGAGAGAGAGAGAGAGAGAGAGAGAGAGGTGGGTGAGAATGAAGAGAGTGAGAAGACGAAGAATGAAAGAGAGAGAGAGAGTGAGAATTTGATACAGAAAGAGAGGAACACGTATCCCCTATACGTGTCACCAAGGGAAAATTTTTTAAAAAAAAGGGCCGGACCGGGTCAACCCGCCAAAAATAGCCCGGTCGGGGCGGTTTGCATTTAATGTAACACCCCCAAATTAGGTCGCAGTAGAATATGGGTCTGGGGTGGTACTTCATAGATTAATAGCACAAGATATATATAATAATGACCATTTAAAAGTCCTTTAAAACCGATACATTGGATTTAACAAATTCTTGTTACATAAGTCCGAAACTTCGCTTGTTCATTGTTCAAAATACAAAGATTTTAGTCCATAACAAATATATCCCCAAAATATAATGCAACCAAATCTTTAATGCATATGAATTCCAAAATAATGACCACCAATGTATCCCTTATCTTGTACTTCATTGATCTCTTGAGAAAACATTGCTTAAAACGTCAACAATAAGGTTGGTGAATTCATAGGTTTGTAAAATGTATAATGTAGGACCGCAAGATTTCCCCATGATAATGCAACAGATGCAAACATCATAAAATGTAATTACGTTTCCCTCAGCTCATGACACTGAAGCTCGACATGTATGAATTGCAATATAATTTGCCAACATTGCCCGCGATGATGTTCTAACCCGCAACATCCCAAATCTGACATGGTATACTTTCGTTGTCCGGCATGCCGGCACAGTGAGCATGACTCACCCGAACAGGGATGTCAATCCTAAATAGATCTATTTATAACATTCGCGCTCACAACAAGTAATTGACAGTTCATGATAATGGGCTTAGAGGGTTATCGCTACTTAGGCAAACACGTAATCGTAATGTGAAATGTCCACTTGCGTCCAATTGTAAAACATGCATATGTTTCTCACCCAAAACTTGTAAATCATTATACATGTAAAACGTGGGCTATGAACTCACCTTGAGTGAGTAAATCGGTAATGTAAATCACAAACAGAAAATACGTCACGAATACGCCCGAATGCAACCTAATTAATTATAGGTCATATGAGTACTAAGTACTATGAGTAACTAATACCGTATATAATTCTATATAGCTACATCACCATCTAATTATATTTGTGAAATCATATTTATAAAGTAAAAACGTTTATAAATATCTCTTTAGTAAAAATGGCGTAACTTTATCGTTTTAAGTCCGTTTCTTACGTTTCTTATGTCCACGCTTTCGTATTAAGACGAGTTATCCAAATATTACATTTTCATATTTTAAGTCCTCTGGTGAACAGTAATTTTTACTGTTCATGTACTTTTATAAAATTATTTTAAAAAAAATAATCGTCGTAAACTCGTAAATGTCGTATCTTATTCGTTTTAACTCCGATTTTAGTGATTATTTCGAGCACGTCTTCGTAATTAAAAGTTCTATCAAAGTATGTTATTTTTCAAAAATATATATCTGAGATGAATAGTATTTTTATTGTTCATAGTTTATAAAATTATTTTTATAAACTTTAATTATCGTAAACGCGAAAAAATCCATAACTCCTTCGTTATTGATCGAAAAATTATGATTCTTATTGTTTTGAAGTTATAAGAATATGTACTATCTGAGAAAAATAATCATTCATTTATATTAGAAGTGGTTTGTAATAAGTGTTTATAAAATTTCTTTTATAAACGCGTTTATTATCGTATAACTTGTAAATTACGTATCTC